>PVLA01006589.1:0-100204 GCA_004027455.1 Hydrochoerus hydrochaeris | reverse complement strand
CATTTGGCAGGTGTCCCCTGAGAGATCACTCTCCCAAAGTGGCATCAGTTTGTGCCTCTGCCACCTGCACATGATAAGGCAAGTTTGACCGGCGGGAAGTTCGTGATGCCCAGCGTCTGCCTTGCTTACTGATGTCTTCACAGTATAATCCCTGGCTCATAACAGGTGCCAACAACATAGAATGAATGATTGTGCTTGCCATTTTTTTTAACCAGTTGCTTTTTATCATTAAAATAATCTACCACATGAATTTATTATGGTGCCATCTCTGGTCAGGGACACCGCACTGTGGAGTGAAGCAGAGCCTGAGTATTGGGGCTCAACTGGGCCTTCCCACTAGCAGCACCTCTGCGCCAGGCTGCACAGGGTTCTGTGAGCTGAGTTTCTGCACTGACTTCCAATACAAGAAGTCGAACAGTTTATCTTCACAGGTTTCTTTCAATGTGCCCAGAATGTAGCTGGCTACAGAGAGACTGTCTTTTTGCATTTGTGGTAAGGCGCTAGGTTACAGGGCCTAGCAGACCCTGTCACTAGGGAGTGATTTTTAAAAGTTTTTCCTTCTATTAGTGTATGTCTTTGGTGGTTAGGAACTCTGGGAGTTCTTTAACCTCTGTGTGTGTGTGTGTGTGTGTGTGTGTGTGTGTGTGTGTGTGCATGTCTGCAAGAATGCATGCATGTGCGTGTGAGACTCTGATAGTAAGTGCCTGGCTCACCGTGTTTTCGAGAGGATTACAAAGATAATGTGTGTTAAGTTCTCAGCACAATGTCTGCATAAAGTCACAATGGCCGCAGGTTGCTGGGCACTAATAACTATTAGCTTGAGGAGGACACAGACTTCAGAGGATTTAGAAAGCATCTGTTTCCATCAAAGTTCTGCATGAAGTTAGGAACCAGAAACATACTTCTGAGAGTGGAGGAACAAAAAAGTACCTTTACTTTTAATTTGGTTAAACAAACTACCTCTTAAGGTGGTTGTTCCTTTTACTTTGGCTTAGATTTCCAAAAATTTCTTCTGTCTTGCCTGGGAGAAGCATTCACAGGGCCAGTGGTGCCTCCTCCCACACAAGTGCCGGGGCTGGGAAGAGGGCTTAGCAGTCTAAGAAGCTTCCCCCGAGGCAGGCTGTTGCAAACCAAAGCCATGCCCATCATGCCCATTTCTACCTCCTCCATGGCAAGTAAACTTTGGAAGACATGGCAAGTAAAGCTTGTTCTTCCAAAGCTGCCCTCCTGGACTTTCTGGCATACAGCTAGGAGACAGCGAGGCATGGAGAATACGAACCAGCTTAGAAACACCACTTAGTGAAGCCAAGTGGCAACATAAGAAGACATTAGCTCCATTTTACTACTTCTTGAGTAGTAAAATACATGCTATATCAAGTTCTGTGAAATTTTGCAAGCTGTGATATCCTTAGGAGCAAAAGTTTTTTTTTTTCCTGAATCTTTCATCTCTGACAGCAGAAATAAAATCCTCCTTCAATATGCTCCAAGCGTGATAATCATCTCATTAGGAATGTCATCTTTTCCCGTTCCTTAAAGTGAACAAAGAAATAAGAATAGATTTCTTTTCCAACCGTAGTTGTATGATTTCTAGGAATTTTGGTTAGTTGTTGCTTTGAAGTCTAGGAAGACAACACTGATTTTGCTTGGCTAGAACTCACTGGCTTCATCACAACAAATAGAAGTGTAAAAGTTAATAACATAATATTCAGTTCCATGTCAGTTTCTAAACTGCTCAAAAGATCTTTTAAACTAATTTTTTTTGGGGGGTACTGGGAATCAAACTCAGTACCTCACACTTGCCAGGCAGGCGCTGTGCCACTAAGCTATATCCCAGGGCCTAAGCTAACAACTCTTACAACTCTCCTTGTACCACCCATGAATGTAATAGAATATATTGAAGGGATGGAGGAAAAGGGAGAGAAAGGAAGAGCAGGCAAGGTAGATCTTAAAATCTTCTTCTGTAGCCAGGTGAGGTGACACACGCATGTGATCCCAGTACTCTAGGAGGCTAAGGCAGGGGAACCCAAAGTTCAAACCCAACCTCCCGACAACTTATCAAGACTCTATATCTAATTTTAAAAATTAAAACATCTGGGAATGTTGCTTAAAGCAAAGATCCTATTTTCATTCCCTCTTCCTCTGCCCTGGTTTTCTTTAGTCTAACTGTGACCTGAATTCCCTCTTTTTTGCCTCCATGTCTGCTTCTTACCTGTCTCTCCTGAATGGCTCTAGAATATTCATGTTCTTTTACTTCTACGATACAAAGCAATTTAATGCTCTTCTACTAGGATTATTGATGCAGAGTTCCCAGTCCAAGCAAGAGCTAGAAACCACACCAGTGATTTTAACAGAGAAAATTTAATATAGGGGATTGGAAACTTACAGTTATAAACCACTTAGCTGAAATTGCAGGGTGCAAATGGAAGTACCCCAGAGGGAAAAAAATTCACGAAGCAGTTACAGCTAGGAAAGCAAAGGTAAGAGTTTGAAGCTCTGAAAACACAGACGCTTGAAGTTGTTTTCTGCAGGCTGAGGCTTTGAGCCTGAGGAAAGTGTGCGTCATGGCTGGGTCTGGGAACTCTGGACTGGGAGGAGTCTGAGAGACGGGGCTTTAGACCTGGGAAGGGAGCACCATCCACTGAGTGTCTCTGAGGAGGGGTGCAGAGCTGGGTCTGTCAAGGCTGAAAGAGCAGTCAACCGGATTCAACCACTGTTCTGGGAAGGAACTGCCTCTCTACAGTGAGAGGTGCTACAAAGGCATTGTTCTCAGAGGTGGAAAACAGACAGGAAAGAACAAGCTCCGTCTTCCTCCTCCCCCAGCCCTGCACTCTCCTCTGCGTCCCTTCTTGGTGGAAGGAACACAAAGCAGGTGGCCCTAGTAAACGTGCCTTGCAGGAGTGGGTTTGCCTCAGCACTGTAGAGCCTCAAGCGGCTTGGAGCTGAGAGATTGCTTAATAACTGAAGCACGCACTTGGTCACTGGTGTGCCACAGGATCACAGGGCTGCTCCTGGACAGCCTTTCCTTCACGGAGCACCACTTGTCCCCACTTCCTCCTGTCTCCGCAGCCTTCCTATGCATGTGTGTGTCTGAGTTGACGGATAAGTGCTTGCCCTGCCAGATTCACACATTATCTACAGGGAAAACAGGGAGAGCAGTGGTGACCTAGGCCCAGCTGAAAGCAACAGGGCAGCTGGGCTGGGCTGGGCCTCATGCTGGCATCTGAAATGATGCCACTGACCAAAGACTTCTGTAGATAGAATTAAGTGGCAGAATGAGCAGCAGACTGGTACACAGTTCATGCATTGCCCCTAGGAGGTTGTTGTGAGGCCTTTGTTCAACCACCATTTCATTTCAGAAAATGCTGTCAGATTGCAAAATTAACAATGCAAAGTTATCATTGATACCTGGACAGGTAAATCATGGCCACCTGTAGGCTCAGCTCTCATTTGCCCAGGTCAGTCGAGATGGATGCTCAGCCAGCCTTCAAGTTCCTGATCTGGCTTATAATGATCCGGGACAGACCCCGAGCTTCTGAGGCACAGAAAGGAAAGAGGAGCCTACTGTGGGGGCAGTGTGGTTTCTCAAAATCGGTGTGGTTTAAGGCTTAGTGCCTGGATTCCTGACCTGATGACCTGGTGCTGCTGTGTCCCTAAGCAATCTGGCATCAGTGCACCCATTTGTTCCCCAGGACTGAAACAAAGAAAAACAAAGACACACATTTGAAGGAGTCCGAGGGACTCTACCATCTGCCCTTGAGACTTGACCTGAGTTATTCATAGTCCTCTGTTTGTTTTACAAGACCCTGGTCTAGTGGCAGGATGCAGATGTGCCGGTGTGCCTTGGGAGGGACGTGTCGTGTCCTCACTCACGTCGTTATTCTCTTGAAAGATAAATCTTGTACTCTGACTTAGGGTGCAGATCCAAGGGCCTTGGGAATGCCAGGCAAGTGTTCCACCACTGAGCTCCATCTTCCTGCCTCCAGGCCAAGTGCTGTAACTTGCTCTGATCTTCTCTGGGTTCCCGTACTCAGGGAGGGGTCAGCTTGCTTACTTCCGGTGCTATCTGGTACCCACCACAAAGAGACACAGCGTGTGTTCCACGAGGGCTTGGGAGAGAAGGAGCTCAGAGGAGTAACGTGCGAATCCCCCTGCCATGGACCAGAGGGGAGGACGGCAGTGTGAAATGGGCTCAGAGTGAGCTCCTTTGCCCGGTGGCTGATGGGCCATCTCAGGGTGTTACCAGAGAGCCTGGATGAGACTGCTTGACTCCTGCTGTTTTGAATGAAAGTGTTGATTCAGGGCCTCGAGGAAAGAAAGCTGTATCAGGAGGCTATTCCTGAGTATCCACATGCTCCTCAGGGTCTCACAGAATGTTAAGTGTTGACAGGTTTCTAACCTTTCCAGGCCTTAGTCAGCTCACCAGTGGAACAGAATCATATACATCCACATATGTCCATATGAATATATAAGTATGTATTTATATGCACATATCACACACATAAAAGCCAGTTCTATTATTATGTGAAAATATTATCTGAATTTGTGCTCTGAAGGTTAAGAAATTTTGCATTTTTATGCCCTACAGGCACATTGTCAAGGTTTGTTGGCAGTTGTGACAATAGTTGATTATGGCTGATGGTAGAAATGCAAGTCTTAGAGAGCATTAATAAAATACTAGCCTTGTAAATCCTACTCTTAAATGTCCACGGCAAGACATTTATTCTTGTGCTTGGGAGAAGTAGAACCAAGTATTTATAGCATGCATTTTGGAGTCGGGAAAACATGATTTTATTTCTATCATTAATGATTATATGACCTAGGGCAAGTTACTTAACCTCCCTGAGCCTGTTTCTTCATTCGTAAGCTGTAGATAATTGATTATGACTACGTATTGTCCCCTGGATCGTGCCATGTGTGGTTGTTATTTGTTTTAGTCCTGCGGTTCAGGCTGCCACACTGAGAGAGGTAGAACACAAATATCCAAAACATTTGAGCCCCTCATGACATTGTTGAGCTGCTGAGTTAACCAAATGTGAACCAGGCAATTTCTAGATGTCTCGATACAGGGCTTAAGGCAGTTGAATTGGTGCCTGCCTTCTTCTCCTTGAGGCTAAAAGCATCCTAACACAGTCCTGAGTAGAATAACTTCATCTTAAATGATGTTAAGACTACTTTTCAATCAAAGAAACAAACTAGGTAGACAATTTTTCAGAATACACTAAAATTTGAAAAAAATTTTGGGAAAATGCCTAAGTAATGTTTAGGCGGTAACTGCTGAATGGATTTTCCAAAGGTGCTTGGCCAAGAAGAGCAGTTGCCAATGTGGCCATCTTCACTTTCATTTCAGAAACCGCTTAAGAGCTTTGGCTCAGGAAAGTACCACATTTGGAGTTTTCAAGCTTCTTGATTTTGCCGGTGTGTGGAGCACGACCTGGGGTGAGCAAAGATTCCTGTGAGTAACGCTTCTTAAAACGCTATTGTGTAGTCTAGGTGAGACATGGTCTAGATCTGAACTAACACTCAGCTGATGGAAATCCAGAACAAGAAGATTTGAGACCTAGTGCATCAAGTGACAAAATAATAAAAGTTTTAAAGTGAAGACTAGGCATAGGTCAGCTTCCCTTTGCTGTGATAAAATATCTGAGGCAAATAACATATAGGAGAAAGGATTTGTTTTGGCTTATAGTTTAGGAGGTTCAGTCCATGGAAAGCTGGCTCCACTGCTTTAAAGCCTTGGTGAAACCTCATGGCAGAAGGAGGTAGTGGAGGAAACCTGCTCACTTATAATAACCAGAAAACAAAGACGGAAGAGGCATGGGGGAAAATATGACCCACTCCTTTAGCCAGACCATGCCTTCTAAATTTCACATCCTACAATTCCACAAAATCATGAGTTTGTAATTGGATTAATCCACTGATGAAATTAGAGCCCTCATGATCTAATCTCTATTCAAAAGCACCTCCCCCAAATGTTGCAAAACTGGGGACTAAACTTTTAATACATGAGCCTTTGGTGACCTTTCATATCCAAACCATAACATAGTGTATCTCAAAAACCAAAGGTGAAGAGAAGAGAGAAGCAAGCAAAGAAGAAGAAAGCAAGGATCACAGCCACTACCAATGGCAGTATCAGTTACTGCACATGGTGGGCTGGCCTCGTCCCCAGTCACTGTTTACATATATTACTTTATTCAGTCTTGAAAAGGAACCCATGGTGCAAGGCTTTATTCTGTTTTCTGATAAAAGGACCTGTATGCCAGAGTTCAAATAGCACTGCCCATAGGAACAGACCCAGCATTCAGGGTCTCAGAGCTGCAGGAGCACATCTGTTTAGTCACACGATAACCTCCAGGTATACAATCATGCAGAATGTTAAGAAGGAACTGACCGTTAGGAAATCATTGGTAAGGAAGTTTCAGGTAAATGATCCATTGAAGTGTGAAGTAAAGGGCAGGGGGAGGCTGGTACAGAGAGCAGTTCTGGAGGATATCTCAGTAGTCACATGGAATGGTATTAGTCTGGAGGGCAGCAAGCCTGTGAAGAGACAGCCCTTCCATCGGGGCTTAGGAGAGTTGCCACTGGTTTTCTGCCACAGCCATGTTTGTCTGACGAGAGAGCTGGCCTTGGTGTTCCTTCATCTCATTTCATTTCTAAATCAAAATGTCCTCAACTCCACTATGCTTTGGACAGATGCTCACAAGAGCCCCTGTGTGGAAGAACTGGTCCTAGGGAGGCGCTGTTGGGAGACAGAATCCTGAGAGGCAGGGCCTTAGCTGGTTGGAGGCATCCCTGAAGATGTGGGAGGGACCCTGGCCACTGTCTTGCTCTGTCTCACGTCCCAGCCTGGGATGAGCAGTCCGCTTTGTCACACATTCACTGCTATTGCTTTCTGGCTTCCTCGCCAGGCACCTCCTGATCATGGATGAGCACTTCCCAAACTGTGAGCTAAAGAAAATCTTTCTCTTTGTAGTTGACTATTACAGGCATTTGTTGTAGTAATGGAAATCCCCAGAGCAATTTTTTTCTCTCTTATTGAATTCTAAACAAGAGTGCCAGTGGTTCTTATTCCTGCTAGAATGAGAATTCATATCAGCTGCTGATCAGTAGAATGTGGAGTGACAACTTTCCTCTATCTGCCCCCATAACTGTCAGATGACCATCCTCTGGTTAATCAAACATTTTTCTAATTATCTTGATAGTATCCAAATTAAGAATATTAAAAACTAGTCCAGTGACTGTTTATGTGTATGACACTGCTGTTGTGGGGTGGGCTTTTCTTGGGAGCACTGTTCTAGTTGAACTAGATTCTTGTTTACTAAAAAAACAATCTAGCTGGGTTGCTGGCTCTGCAAGCCCATCGCAAATGCCAAAAGTGCTGGCTAATTGCTTTGCTGTGCTTGCCAGATCCCTTCTGGGGCTTCCGAAAGGCTGACATCTCCTCGATCCTCCCAGCTCTGCTCTTGAACCCCAGGTGACTGCGCGGATGGTAATGGGAAAGGGGCTTGGTGGTGACTTTTCCTCTTTCTTAGAGTGCGATTAATTGGAGAGGTTGGAGACCGAAGTTTTCCAGCCACTTCTCTGGGGAGGTCTGCACGGGACAATCTGGTTTGCACACTCATGGGATGTGCACTTCGAGGGGCCAGGAGCACCCACATTCCTTCTTTCTCCTCCTTCCTTTAATTTGGAAATGCTCACCGAGAAATGGGGGGCAAGTGGAGGGCATACCTTCCAATTAAACAGGAGGTTTCAACATGACGATGTAAATAACTAAATAATTATACTTCCCTAAGGCACCATTAAATGTGTCTGCTAAGAAGGCAGAACTTTTAGCTTCTTACTGGGTGAAATAAATTTATTCCAGCAGGCTAGGTTTTTGGTGACCAAAAGACCAAAAGACCACTTTTGATGCTCTTACATGTACCCTAATTATTATTGTTGTGCATGTGGATGTTCTCAGTTGTTGCCTCTTCTGGGCACCTGGTAGAATTCACCTGGCCCCTTTCTTGGTAGGTGGGGCCCAGAGACCAGTGGCCTGAGTTAGGATAGAAAACTGTGCCTCTTCTCTGCTGAAAGGGCTGGCTCCTGTCTGAGGTCCTCCACAGGTGTCTCTTCTCTGTGGCATGGAAAGCAGTAATATTCAGATGCTTTATCCACCAATATCACTGAATATTTAAGAGCACACTTGCTGTTCCTCCCTTCCTCTGAATGAGCATGTGAATCAATGAAAATCAACTTTCGTAGCTTTAAAGCATCAAAAATTTGGAATTGTTTATTACTACAACAGAAACTAGACTGATACAATGTAGCTAAGTCCTAGCTTATATTTCAAGTATATATTCCATCTGTGTACACTCTTCAGCAACTTGGGAGCAGAGACGGTTCTGTATTCCTTTAGTATTCTTGACATCTAACAGAGATTTGTGGTGCTTTAAAATAAAACTTACATAACTGAGAAAAATGTCAAACATTAAGAGAATGAATGCTTGAAATGTAATGTTCCTCCAAACATTTATTTATGGCAATAGTTTCATCTTATTGTCCTTAAAAGAACAACTTTCAAGACAGCAATTTCAGCAAATATATTTTTGGGTTCCTGCATGGCCTTTAAAGTCCCTGGTAGAATTAGAGCATATCACTGAAAAGAATTCTTGCAGATAGAGAGTTACAGATACACAGGGAGAGGGAGAGAAAGACAGAGTGTGGGGAAGGAAGGAGAAAGAAAGGGAAGGAGAAAAGAGAAAGAAGGAGGAAGAAGAGGATGGAACAGGAGGAGAGGAGGAGAAGATGAAGAAAGAGAAGCGGAAGAAGATCAGGAGGAGGAGAGAAGACAGGAGGGAGGACAGAGGGAGAGAGACCTTGGCTCATCCACACATCAGAGCTGAGAATCAGTTATGTTCATCTCAAAAGTGCTGCTTTCTTTTGGGTAGTGGGGTTGCTCCCGAGAGCCGTCCTGGAGATGCCGGAGATCTAGTCTCAGATATTAATCACTCACAGCCCACCAATGAAGCTGCACCACCTTGTGAAGGAATAATTCACTTTCTTTTAGTTCAGTCAGACTAAGGTGGTCAGTATCACTAATGTGGGAGATCAGAAGAACAAGATTTTTGGTAATACCATACCAAAAGGCTGAATTTCCAGACAAAAGCTAAGAATCATTTTAGTTAAGTTGAGCGAGCTGAGTTCCCAGTTCCTACCGAGCTTGCTGAAATATCTGGATATGATGTGAGCCTCTCCCAAGCCTGCCTCTGAGGAGCCGTCCAGCTTCCCCAGCCTCTGAGGAGCAGTCTAGCTTCCCCAGCCTGCCTCTGAGGAGCAGTCCAGCTTCCCCAGCCTGCCTCTGAGGAGTAGTCTAGCTCTTGCTCACTCCCTTCCTTCACTCTGGTCCTGCCTGTTTGGTCTCATCCTGGGGAGACTTGTATGTTTTCTTCTTATAGAATAGATGACTTGAATTTATGTTCCCTATATCCACTTGTTTATTTTTGTAAAATTTAGGGAAGTGTGAGCTCCCAGAGAGCAGCAGGGCATCTTTCCTCCTTGTGGCTTTAATGCTGGAACCAATCAGGTGCCTCTCACATACCACTACATAGGAGCCTGCTCTATGGGTCAGCGAGTAAATGAGTGCATCCATCCATCCCTTAGCGGACCGCTTCAATCTCCTAATTTATAGATAAATAGAAGCAGGAGAACTGAGTTCTCCAAATCAAAGATTCCATTTCACAGATCATAAACCGATTGGTCATTGCTAGGATCACACAGATCGGTAGTCAGAGCCATGAATAATGCTCCAGCGTTATTTCAATTTCAACACGACCAGTCCTACCGTGCACATGACTCTATACGCTTGCTACTGTATGTCCCTGCTGGGGCAGTGCAGGCGAGAGGCCACCTGACCAGAGATGCACCTGGCATGGAGAAGGGCAGTGCTGAAGCAGAGACTTCCACGCCTTTAGCCGGCCCCACCTTCCCACTGCCGCCCCGCAGAACTATTAGCAAGGATGGTGATGAAAGTCAGTAGGATTCAGGAGGGCAGCAGAGAGAAGGAGATGTATGTGAGATACTCAAGGGGAGAAGAGTTAAGGTGCCAGGCTTGTTTTCTTTTCCATCATAAACTTGAGTACCTTTCCTTTTCTCTATTGTTCTTTGTTAAAATTAACCACTATTTTAAACGGGCTTGCTGTTGTGTCATAAATATTCAGGTCAGGGCTGGTAATTATTCCTTGTGATTAATTCTGCTCACCCGGGGAAAGTTATGCAAGGTTTTCACTGGAGGGTATGTCTTTCATGTTTTAATGTTACTCATGTATAATGCAATTTGTCCTTAACTGGAGTGGAGACAGTGGAGTTAGGGTGAAGGGCTCTTTTTATTCTTGTGGCAATGTTTGGAAGTACTTAAGCTGGAGGGTTTGTGCTACCCCTCCCTGGGCTGAGATTAAGGTAATTGATGGCGCTCCGGCCAGCAGCTCCCACAGGCCCTGTCAGTCGCCTTGGTCTGGGGTTACCGGGGAAGAGCACTGCACCGAAGGCCGCCGCAGTGGCCTTGCTTCTGTCTTAATGATACATGCCTGCCAGTGTTTTCTCTTTGAAGAGCAATTCAATAAACAATCACTGGCATTTCGTGTCAAGGGCGAGATTGGTAATGGCATTCTTCTCCCCGGGAGTTCTTCCTCAGCATGTGACCAGATCAAGGCTGTCACAGGGAACACAGGCCGGCCAGGCTCCAAGGGCTGGTGAGTCCCAGTGCACCAGGAGCCCCCTTGCGTGAGTTGAAATGGGATGGAAGCAGGTCTGCAGATGATTTTTAGAATGATTCTGGGCTCTGCATAAATGTCTCTGGTTTTAAAAACATCTCCCGAGGAAGTCAAATCTGAGCCTACAACGACTGATAAAGCCTTAAGGGTCAGGAGCAATGGGCCAGCCAGGCCCTCAATGCAGCCTTCACAGCGGTTCACTGGCTCTGTGCTTCCTGGTCAGCCGGAAGTGGGCAGTCCTTTTGAAGGGGACAGCTCAAGCTCTGAGGAAAAGCATTGTCACATGGCGCTTCTGGGGCAGCCCGAGCCACAATCACTGCTCTGGGTGCTGCACAAAGTAACCCCAGACAAGGAATTGGGTTGTATATATCTGTTTTTGGTTAAAATCATTCACATATAAACTGATACAACCAAATGGTGTGAGAGCCTCTGGTTTCAGGGAAAGCTTCTTGTGGGCTGACATAGGACTGAGACAGAGCATCGGCTCGGCGCTAAGCATTTGATGGCTTTCCCCTGTACTGTAAAGAAGAGCAGAGTTCTAGAAAAATCATTCAGGTCTGGGGCGAGCCTGCAGGGAGACTCTGAGGCTTGGCACGGGGCCGAGGAGCAGAAAGACGACCTCCATCCCTTTCCTTGGTGGCCCTGCTCTGCGTGAGGCTGCGGGCACCCACATAACTTATCCCAAAGACCACCGCAGTGACATTTTCTGCAGGACCACGAGGTAACAACATCTCAAAGGTGAAAAGCTAGTTTACCTATTATTTTTCTGTGCTATGCCAGGATGGGAGAGAAAGCAAAGGAGAAATGTCACTGCATTATGTTCTCACCCAGGTTGCCACATGTGCACGTGTCCTCCAGGCTGGGACGTCCTCCGATTTCACCCGACACTGTGTTAGATAAAGAAGGAAGAATCAGGGTCGGGGCAGCCTAGTGCTAAGCCTGCTCTAACCCACCCACTCACCTCTGTTCTACTTCAGAACACGTTGTGAGGTTTTTTTTCTGTAAGATTCTTACTGGAAGAAGATTCTTACTGGTTTCCCCTTTCTGTTTTTCTTGAGAAGAACTAGTTTTAATTTTAATTTTGGTGGCGTTTTCTGGAGCAGTACTGTTTGATAAGTTCATGAGATCCCCGTGATAAATGTTGAGTGAGGAAGCTCTCAGGAGAGTCATACAGGGCTGCTTTTTGACAATCAACTCAATGGAGCCTAATATAGTAGGAGGCAGTTCCAGAATTATTCTCCGAGGGCTGAGACTCTGCCACCTGCCTGTTCTGTGACCTTCAGCGAAGACCTCTTCATGTCTCCATTTTGGTGTCTGTGCAGTGGGCATGATAATAAAACTTCCCACTGCTGTAATGAGAGCTAAGTTATCATAAGGGTTAAATGCATGCAATGTGCAAAATCACTGAAACATAGCATGCAGTAAATAGTCGCTAGATAAACACCATTAGTCCTTTGCAATCCAGAAACTCAATAGATACACATATTTCTTTGTCTTTTATCTTTTTTGAGTCTCCGTTGGACTCTGATATTTCACCTGTGGGTTTATTAACAAAATGATTAGTTTCAAGTGTCATGAGCTATGTAAATAACAGACAAAAAAGCAAATGAAAACAAATGCTTGTTGAGAAGCATTTTGTTTTTTTCTTCCTCCAAGCCAGTAAATTCTTAGCCCGTCAGATTAATAAAGTTAACTGGGGAAATGCAGAGGTCTCTGTTTGCCTGGTGAATTTGAAATGGACTGAGTTATTTAGATTTACTGAACAAGTTTTTAATGTAATTGTGCATCTGAAACAGTAGAAACTGAGACAGCGCAGAGCCTGGGCCATGCTGGGAGCATCTCTGTGCCTTCAAGTTCTCCAAGTGACTCAAAAGCACAAACCAGGTGGGAATCACTGAAGAAAACACTCTTCTATCTAACCAGGTTTATTTAAGCAGACCTAGAGAAAGGGTCACCAAAGCAACTGCTTTCAGGTTGAAATATGTTCTTCTCGTTAGTAACATTATAAAATTAATGGTTTTCCATTATCTCTGAAGAGGTATATGTGGAAAAAAGAATTTAAAAGAGATCAGTTAACTGTGTAAATTTAAAGAAATCCAACAGGTGATTGTGACAATGGAAATGTCTTGGCCAGGCTTTCCGTACGTGACTCTCCTTGTCAACCTGGGTTTCTATAATATTAATAGCACCCGAAGCCAAAAACGTCCCGACACGGCAGTGTAGTCTGCACAAATTAACAGAACGCGCACAGCAGAGCAATTTAGGTGAAGTTGTAACAGCTGCTGAGCTCTGAGCTGTAGAGATACTTGCATTTGAGGTTCCAGGGTCCCCACATTGCCTATTCTAAGAATGCTCCCTGCAGAGCCCGCTGTGAAGACTGTCCCTGGGAAAGGTGACTTGCAAACTCTGCAGGAGGGTCCAGGCTCAGCATTCCAGCTGGGGTCAGAGTCGTAGGAGTGCTGGCTTCTCCGCCGCCGCCCCTGCAGCCTCCAGAGACTTCAGCAGGAACTCCTGGGCGCTACAGGCTTTCAGTTTCAAATCCATGGAATCATATATTGTTTAGGCAGGAGCAGGAAGTCCAGAGGCAATTCTTTGGTCCCAGAGGTGAACAAGATAGTTCTGTATCATTAAACTCGTCGACCAAGGGACTGCTGGTTCCAGAGACTGCTGTGAGTGCAGGGCAGAGGTTGCAGGTTTCTCTCTATTCCTCCAGGGCAGTTGCAGTCTGCCAGTCTCATTAGGTCCTGTTTGCTGAAGGTTCTTGTTTTCTGTCTTTCTGTTCATTATTTACAGGACACTGGGCAGGACAAAGCATGTTGTAACTGACCACCAATGGAGCTGGCTCTGTCCGCAGACTATGGCTGCCCTGGCAACCAGTTTTGCTGAACTCATCACAGCAAACATAGAATGAACGACCGGTCAACACTCCAGACGAAAGGAGTTGTGCAACTCTTTGCTGAATCCATGGCAGAGTTTTTTTCTTGGCTATTTCCCAGAATATCCCTATATTCATATTCAAAAATTCCAAATGAAGAATTTTTATTTAAACCTCTAACAAGCATTTCTATTGTTCACAGAAAAAAAATCTGCTGCTTTTGGAAATATAAATTAAAAGTCTAGAAGATCTCAATTGGTTGGTGTTTCAGTTTCAGTAATGGCTCAAAAGCACATTTAACGATAAGCTTTCCCTGGACAGGAGACCAGAGAGGCTATTCATGTATTTCTAATGATCTACATAAATAATTTCATCTACTTAGATTCAAAATTTGAGTCATTAAATGGTTTTACTTCAGTCTCAGCTAAATAGAATCTTGAAAATGAATTTTAAAATGCAGAAATAAGCTTTTGAAAAAAATCAGAGACAGAATGGAGCCTCTCTTTGTGGAAAAAGCAAATTGGCAAAGAGGACGATTTATTTAAGACAACAAATACGAAGGGGCAGGGCTCTGGATCTGCTGTTCCCCAAACCGTTTAGTTCTATGCAAACAATTAAATGGTAACATGACCCAGGTTTCCAGAGTCGTTTATGTTTGCTTCTGTCTCTTACGGGAAGAAAAATCCCACACAAAGTAAGACAGAAACAGTTGCTATGATCTGTACCTGAGTGAATGACATAGCTTCCTCCTGGTTATTCTCCACTGCCTTTTCAGACTCATTAATTTCTCATACTTCCTGATGCCTGGAGATTCTCATGTCAGCTTCTTCCTTCTCCCCCCCTTTTGTCTTGTTCCTTTTTTATTCTCCTCAGTAGTATCATGTCTGGTGTATTGAGTCAGGCAGACGGAGCTGGTTGATATCTTTTGGACAGTTCATATAAGATGAAGGAATGGAGATCTCTGTTCTTTTTTATGTTTGTTTTGAAGAAATTAGTTCAGGCTCCTTAAAATTCAAATTGGAATATTCTCAATAAGTATTTGTTTTGTTCTTAAACAGTTTTGGAGGACTGTGTTAGCCAGCTTTCCGTTGCTGTGGCAAAATACCTGTGACCATTGGTTTAAAAGAAGGAAAGGTTGGCTCATGGTTTCAGGGTTTTCAGTCCATGGTTCCTTGGCTACATTGCTTTGGCTTATGGTGAAAGTAGGTGGCTGAAAAGACTGCTCACTTCATGGAGGTCAGGAAGCGAAAGCAAGGAAATGATTCAGATTCTGACCATGGTGAAGACCAATGGAATGTGCTGAAGACTTCATCTGTGTTTTGATTTTTAAAAATTTATTCAGGGCTAGAATAATTACTTTTAAGTGAGTGATAAATGTACTGAGGTTATTAGTAACTAAATAATATCAAGATAGCTTCCTTTTTGTTGTATTGTTGTTGCCTATTTTTGTCCTAAGCATAGATCTTTCTGGAGAACAGTAACAAGCACAAAAGGCAAGAGAACATGTATTTTTTTCAGAAGCAAATATTTTAAATAATACATTTTAAACTCTTTATTTCGTGATAGTTATAGACTCACAGGACATTGCAAAGAAATATGCAAGCTCTGCTGTGCCTTTATCCATTCTCCCCATCTGCATGACTAGAGCATAGTATCAAAATGGAGAAATTGACAGTGGTGTAATTCAAAGAGCTTATTTAGACTCCAGCCGTCACTCACAAGTTGTGCCTTCACATGCGCACTCACATGGTGTGCGTTTGTGTGTGTGAGCGTGTGTGGCCCTTCGCAATTCTCTCATGGGTGGTTCTTTGTGAAACCACCTTTACAAATGAGATCCACAACTGCCATTAGCACAAGTTTCTCTATTTTATCTTTTCATAATCAAATTTACTCCCTTTCTAAACACTCATCCCCAGAAAACCCTGATCAGGGGCAAACACTGATTAGCTGTCCATCTCTCTAGCTGCATGATTCCAAACATCAATTAGATCATGCAGTGTATATTTTTTGAGATTGACTTTTTCACTCAAATCCATCCAGTGTGTTGCATTTATCAATAATCTGCTCATTGTCATTGCTGAGTAGGGTTCCACAGAACTAAGGCACCCAGTGTTTTCAGTGATGCATTCACCAAGGGACAGTTAGGAATTTAACAGTTTTAAACTCTTATGAAATATACTGCTATAAATCTTTGTGTGTAAGTCTCTGCATAGAAATAAATTTTATTTCTTTGGATAAATGTCCAAAAATACAATTACTGCACTGCATGGTAAGTTCATTTATACTTAAAAATTTTTTTAGAGTGATTGTGCCATTTACAATCCTGCTATCAGTGTATGAATAAATCAAGTTTCTCCACAGCCTTACTAGTATTTGGTGGTGTGATCATTTTCTATTTCACCATTCAACTAGGTATATGATGATACAGCATTGTGACCCAGGAAGAGTCTCCCTTTTCTCTATGAATTAATGACACTGAATGCTCTTCCTGGGCCTATTTGCTACCTACATATCTCCTAGTGAAAGGCCTGTGTTACTTTTGTACATTTCCTAACTGAATGTTTTAAGATGTTGGTGTTGAGTATTGTTTATATAGTTGATGTAAACTCTTTGTTGAATCAGGGACATGCAGATATTTTCACCAAGCCTGTAATTTGTCTTTTTATCTGAACAGGGTCTTACACAGGGAAAAATTCTAAGATTTTGTTAAGTACTAATTTGTACATTTTATGGCTCATGAATTTGGTGTCAAGTCTAAGAACTCTGCCTTGTCCTTCTTAAGTCTTAAGGATTTTTCTCCTAAATTAAAGTTTTATATTTTTCAGTTTTTCATCTAAGTGCACAATTCATTTTCAATACTTAAAATAAGAAATTACTTTTAAGTTTAGGTTCATTTTTTTCTCAAAGGATGTCCAATTTGTAACACCATTTCAAGGAAAGCTACCTTTCCTCCACTAACTTACTTTTCTGCTGGGTCAAAAATTAAATGAGCCTCTCTGCACAGGTCTATTTCTGGGCTCCTTTCATTCATCAATTTGTGTGTCTGTCCCTCCAGAAGTACCACGCACTGATGTGAGTACTGCAGCTGTACAGCAAGCCTTACTATCAGGAAAGAGTGATTTCTCTGCCTTTAGTCTGTTTTCAAAATCGTTATGGCTATCCCATGCCTTTCCTTTCACACAATTTTTTAGGATAAGCCTGTCTATTTATACAATTTTTCCTACCATTGTGGTAGGGATCACATTACACCTGTAGATCAGGGAGAGAGTTGAGAACTTTACCACATTGTCTGCTCATCAATAACTCAGTATGTCTCCCCAAATACATGGCACTTCTATGATTTCTTAAAATCAACACTAATTTTCAGAGTACTCAATCTTGCTGGACATGGTGGTGCATGTCTGTAATTCCTGCACTCAGGAGGTTGAGGCAGGAGGATTGCCGTCATTTTGAGGTCAGTTTGGGCTACAAAGTGATTTCAAGGCCAGCCTGAACTGCAAAAGCAAATAAACCCAAACAAAAACCAAAACACAGAATACTCAATCTTTACTTGTTTTGTTAAACTTGTATTTAAGAATTTCATTTTCTCTAGAATAATTGCAGGAAATAGTACATTTTAAAATTTCATTTTGGACTTGGTTGTTATTACATACAAAGGAAGTTGCTTTTTTGGTGCTCTTGTATCTTGTAAACCTTAATAAACTTGCTTAGTCTTTTTAGAAGTCTTTTTGTAGATTCCTTGAGGATTTTCCATGTGCACAGTCATTTCACCCAAAATTAGAAAGCTTTATTCCTTCCACTCCAATTTTTATGCTCTGCGATCTCTTTCTTGCCTTATAGTGGCAGCTAGAATTTCCAACATCCTGAGAATCACTGTGGTGAATGCTGACATCCTTGTCCCGTTCCTGATCTTGGTGAAAAAAGTATTCAGTCCTTCATCATTAAGCCTGATACCAGATACAACATCCGTAAGAGTTTTTTAGGTGCTCTTAATAAAGTAAGGAAGTTGATCTCTATTTGTAGTTTGCTGAGGTGTAAAAAATCATAACTCTCTTTTGAATTTTGCCAAATCTTCTCTCTGCAGCCATTAACATAGCATGATTCTTCTTCCTCCCTTCTTCTGAGCTTCTGTGTGCTCTTTCTTTCCTCCCTCTCCCTCCTGCTCTCTCTTCCCTCCCTTCTTTCTCCTTCTCCTTATGCCCCCTTCCTCCTCTTCCTCTGCTAGTGTTGAGGACTGAACCCAAGGCCTTCTCACTGAGATACATCTGTAACCCTTTTTCCATTTTTGGATACAGAGCTTCACCAAGTCTCTAATTTTCCCAGGCTGAGCTTGAACTTGTGATTCTTCTGCCTCAGCTTCCCACAGTACAGGGGCAGGAGGGAGGCACCACTATGCTGGGCTGATTTTCTTCTTTAGTTTGGTAGTATTATTACAGTTTACATTGAAGAGTGCTCAGGTATTGAACCAGTCTTGCATTGTTGAAAAAAAATTCTGTGTGTTTATTATGTACTATGTTTCCTACTTTCTGGATTTGAACTGCCAACATTTTATAGAGGATTTTTATATTTATATTCAGATGAGGTAATGCTCTGTAGTTTCTCCTCCTGTGTTTCTCTATTTTTGGTATCAGGATAATATGTACCTCATACAATTAAAGTGAAACTTGCTCCATCCTTTTCAGTTTCCTGGAGGACAATTTATAAAGCTTGTGTGAATTTTTTAAAGGTTTGATGAAAGTATCCACTAAAACTATTCTCCAAATGCTTTTAAATTATAAAGTCGATTCATTTTATTGTTATGCGACTTAATGTCTATTTCACCTGGGCTGAGTTTTGACAGTTCATTGTTTTAAGGAAGTGGTCTGTTTCTTCTCAGTTGTTAAGTTTGTGAGCATAAATTTGTTTATACCCTCCTTAGCTATGTTTTTACTGGTGACGGAATCTTTTGTGTTTCCCAATTTCATCCCAGATATTGGTAATTTGTGTCTTCTCTCTCTTTATCTTTGTCGGTCTTTCTAGAGGGTCCTTTCTCACAGGACCCTTTCTTTGGTGTGTGTGTGAGGTGTGGGATGGAATCTAGGGCCTCACGGATGCTAAACAAGTGTCCTACCAATGAGCTACTTCTTCTGCCCAGAAACAGTTTCTATTTGTTGTTGCATCAATTTTCT
The DNA here is from genome assembly GCA_004027455.1 of Hydrochoerus hydrochaeris. Classification (NCBI taxonomy): domain Eukaryota; kingdom Metazoa; phylum Chordata; class Mammalia; order Rodentia; family Hydrochaeridae; genus Hydrochoerus; species Hydrochoerus hydrochaeris. Next base: position 81,413 of record PVLA01006589.1, on the reverse strand, counting down.
CTATCATTTCCTTGTTTTTCATTTTGTTTATTTCTGGTTTTAATTTTTATTATTTTCTTCTTTCTGCTTGCTTTGGATTTATTTGCCCTTCTTACTAGATTCTTGAGATAGGAACTATTATTTTTGATTCAAGGCACTTCCTCTTTTCTAATGTAAACATTTAATGTTGTAAATTTTTCTCTCAGCAGTATTTTAGATAAATCTCCACATTTTGTTATGCTGTATTTTTATTTTTTATGTATTTTAAATATTTATTTTGATAACTCTTTGAATCATTGGTCATTTAGAAGTATATTGTCATGGTTTATGTCAGTGGCCCCCAAGCTTCATGCAATTATGGACATAATCAAATCTAGCGTTTGTGATTGGTTCATTGTCTAGTGCTCTGATTGGTGGTGTGAGTGCTACACCCGCCTAGGGGTGGAGCCAGGATATGATGTAAGGGCAGGAAGAAGGTGTGTCCTTCTTTTTTTGCTTTTACTTTTGCTGTTTGTAGTGGCCACGAAGGGCAGCCCCGCAATGCCACACTGCCTTGGAGCCAACTGAGTATAGACTGAAACGTCCAAGAACTGTAAGAAATAAAACTTTCCTTCCTTCATTTTGGGTGTCAAGTATTTTGTCCCAGCGATGAGAGAAAAGTAACGAAGACATATGTTATTTCACTTAATTTATAGATGTTTAAGTATTTTCCTGTCATCCTTCTGTTACTGATTTCTAGGTTAATTCTGTTATGGTAGAAAAATATGCTATATGATTTTAATTCTTTCCAATTTTAGTATATGTGCTGCTGAAGCAAGCACAATTTTAATTCTTTCATACTTTCTCAATTTGTTTAATAACCCAGAAAGTGATCTATCCTAGTGAATATTTTATGGACTATTGAATTTATATTCTTTTGTTGGTGAAATGTTCTATGAATGTTAGTCTGACAGTGTTGTTGAGTACTTTTATATTCTTGATGGTATTTGTCTAGTAGCTCTATTAATGCTAAGAATGAATTATTGATGTCTTCACTAAAATTGAAGATTTTCCTATTTCACCTTTCAGATTTACTGATTTTTGTTCTATATATAGTTTGACACTGTTATTCAGTGCATATAAATTTAAGATTTTTGTATCTTCTTGGCAAATGGATTTTTTATCATTAAGTAATATTCTTCTTTGTCCACATTAATTTTTTTTTTGTTTTAAGGTCTAATTTATTTATTTACATGATAGCAATATAGCCATTCCTGATTTCTTTTAGATTCCTTTTCTCCTTAATTCAAAAAGATTCTATATTCATTTTGTATAAGTACCACAAAAGATAGCAGTATAATTTTTGTTTTCACCAAAAATGCAATTTAAATACTATATCATGAGTGAGATACTTGGTTTTTCCTTCCCCAGGTCCTAACCTTCTGTTATTTTATGTCTCTGTGGAACGCATTCTTCTAAGGTAGGTCTGCTAGTGGAGATCTTATTTTCATTCTTTTGAGAGTATCTTCATTTCTCCTACAGTTATGAAAGTAGTTTGTCCAGGTGCAAATTGGGATGGGCAGTTTGTTTCTTTTCCTTTCAGCTTCCCAAGTTTCAAGGGGAGTCAGCATCCATTAAAATTCATGTTCCTTTGTAGGTAATGTGCCATTTTCTTTTGGATGTTAAGATTGTTTTTTTGTTTTGTTTTGTTTGTTTGTTTACAGTTGTTTTATAACTATATGTTTTGGTAGAACATCTTTTAGAAGTTTAATTTATTTGTTTTTGCCCAAACTTTTAGTGGTTTACCAATAACATCACCAAATTTGGAGAATTTTCAGATATTCTTTCTTTGAATATCTCTTCTTTTCTCATTCTTTTCTCTCTTTTCTAGCACTTCAGTGACATACATTTTTTTTTTTTTTTGTCACTTTGGGACAGGATTTCACTAGGCAGTTCAAGCTGGCCTTGAACTCAATTTGTAGCCCAGGATGACCTTGAACTGACAGTCATCCTGCCTCAGCCACCATGTGCCACCATGCCCAGCACCAGTGACATAAATTTTAGCATATTTTTAGTTCTATATGTTCTAAATATCTGCTTGGTTGAATAATTTTTTTTAGTTTTTTTTTTTTTGAGTAAACTCAAATTCACTAATACTCACCTCTTTTATCACTACCACCTTTTACTATTGGGTTCATCAGTTATTAAAAAAAGTAGTAATGATATTTTAATTGTGTAATTTCCACTTTTTAAAAATAACTTGTATTCCTCTGTTAGTATTTTCTATGTTTTATTTCTTTGTAGAGAAGTTGTAATTGTAAAGGTATTTTTAATAATATGCTGGACGGGCCTGCCTCTGCCTTGGATAGAGATTGGGGTGTGTCTCTTCATTAGGGCTCCTCTGGGCTAAACTTTCCCCAGAATTTTGGTCACACAAGGCAGGCATTCTTGTTTTTCTATCCTCTGGGTGGTTCTGGACTGCAGGTCTTATTGGGGCCCAGCCTGGATCACATCGAGGCCACAGAAGGAATGTGTGAAAAGGCCTCACTCTAATGTCAATCCTCAAGGCTCGAGATCCATAGCTATTGTGCCGTCTTCTGTATACATTTTGGAATTGTTTTGATTTTCTGCTGAACTGGTTCTACAATATGTAGTTACATTTAGAGTTTAGTGTACATATTAGGCAGAGTACTGGATGTAGCTATGTGTCAGAAAGTTAACTTCGAATATGGTCATCTCATCCAAATTCATCCTGGTCTGTTGTAGGTTGGGCTCAAGTCTTTTGACCATTGTAGCAAGGTTCATATAACACAGTATATTACATTTTTAATGAAACAGAACTGTCTGTGATCAGCTTCCATAAAGCAGCTTGGGGAAGGGGGACATATTCAGAGACCCAACTCTGGATATTACAAGTATATAGACCATTTAGTTTGATTTCAAATTTTCACTAATGTGAATTATCCCGCAGCAAGCAGTCTGGTGACTAATCTTTGCCCTGGCCTGCTGCATTCCCACTGACATGCTGACTCACAGGTAATAACGATGACAATATGGATCACACCTTCTTCCATGACCTGCAGAGCTTCAATAGCTGTCAGCTAAGGAAGTACACTCGCTTTGTTATATTTTCACAGAATTCTTATGTCTTAATATCACACCACAAAAATCTGAAAATATCTCAGTGGAAATTACGATCAACAGAGCCAAAAGGAAGGATCCAAAGGCACACAAGTTGATTAATGAAAATTCTAGGAGGCAGATTTGGTGTCTGGTGACTTCTAGACCATGTGTCTTGCCACAATCCTGTGTGTGTCTTTCTCCTCTTCAGAAGTGTCCTCAGGACAGTTTCATTACAAAACTGTTTAGAAATCTTCCCTTTTTATTAAAAATTTAGGGAGATTTTTAGTCACAAAAGTAAGGCCAAAATAGAGATTTTCTGGTTGACCCTCTATGATGCATTAATGAATTCAATCATAAAATACAATTCTTAAGTATTTTATTAAACTTAACACTTCCCATAAATGATAAGATTTATTGGTGCCTGAGTCGGCTGTCTTGGTCTCAGCCACTTAAGTCATTATGAGGCTCCATTTTTCACACTAGGGACTTCTGGTCACACGTGTCCTGGAGCTGTCAGGGACCTCAGGATGGTCATTTCCTTAGCAGTCTTCTTTACTGCAAATGTCTATGTTCTGGAAATCTCTAGTATATTCCTTTAGGCATGGAAGATAACAAATGGAATGTGATTATTAATGTTCTAATATTTCCATATAATAAATGCATTTAAGGTAGATGTCTTGAAATAAGGGAAATAAAATCATCTCCATCTGAACATATGTTAATAAAAACTGAGTAGCCAAAATTCACCTTGGAGAGCTAAAATTAGCACGGATGAAAGCTTCACTTCTTATGTAGTTGTGTGTCTTCCTCCCTTAGATGGTAGAAGATAGTTAGAAGCAAGAATCCAGTTGAGTGAAATAAATAATTGAAAGAACACTTGCCAGATGTAGGAAAGGGAGCCAGGAGGAAAAACTGATTTTCTGAGCTTTATCATGTGCCAGGTGCTTTAGATTGTTATCTCAGTGCTCAGAACAGCCACCTCCTCATCAACCCATTCTACAGATGAGAAAACCCATTCTCCAGCAGACAGGAGAGGCTCAGCGGTTCCTGAAGATCCCATCACTAATAAATCTCAGGTAGTGGAGGAGAACTGGGGTCTTTGCATCTCTAGAAGGTGCTTTCCACAACTTAAAACTTCTTCCTGAAAGTCTTGGGATTAAAGCAGATTGGATTTTAGAAATGGAGGACATTTCAGATGAAGGAGAATTCATGTGGTTTAAACCCACTGTAGGGTGTCACCTTAACCAAATTCAAATTAATCTGTCTTTTAAAAAACAGGAAGAGGAAAGTATGACGAGAGCACAGTCTTTTCCATTTGGTTTTGTCACAAGGCTGGGGTTAATGAGTCTCTAAATCCTATGAGGCACATTAGTAGGTAATTACAACAAATAAAGGCTAATGGGTGAACCACATCTGTTTTGTTGATTGGGCTTAAGGAAGAATTTTGGGCTAGGAGATTTAGTTAGGTTTCTTGACCTGCTTTTGCCACCCTAACCCCAGCTGAATGCACACCTGCCAGGAATCCGTTGTCTAATGGGAGGATCTTTTGACCTTGTGTGTGTGCAGGAAAAACACAAGCAGCCTAGACACACGCCCATCTGCTTCTGGCCATGACTTAGTGAGAACTTTGGGCAGGCCACTCATTTTCCTGACCCTGGAAAGGCCACAGAATGTGCCTAAGAGGAGGAGTGTCATACATAGGGACCAAAGTCTCTTCAGGGACCATCGTGTTTTCCAAATGACTGGGTAAAAATCCGTGAGAGAGCTTTCTTGATCTTAATTGCTCCCAAGGTACCTGGAGTCCAGGTGCTAATGGAGTGAAATTTTCCAGGTGGTCAAAGCTTCATTTTTTTTTTTCTAAAGAGCAAAACCAATGATACAAGATTTCAAAACAAGACAGTAGGAGATTAACATTGCATATTGTTATCTTCAAAGTAGTTGCTCAGATTACAAGATACAGGCATCAAAATTGATCAAACAATATCATCACAAATGTTCTTCTTGAACTATCAGAAATTAGTAGTATAATTATCTTAACTATTGTGTATGGACATGTGTGTGTACACATACACAGACACACACGCGCGCACACACAATTATCTATTTTACCTTTTCCCTTCCTTCTTTCCTCCTCTCTCTCATCCCAGTTTCTTTCCTTTTGAGCAGTTTCTTCCCATTTCACAAAGTCTGTTGTACAGTTTGAATCCTATTTACTCTTTCAGCTTCTTACACCAGGGAGATAATGTGAGTCTGATTTATTTCACTTATAAGTGTGGTCTCAAGTTGCATCCATTTACCTACAAAAGTCTCAAGTTTATCCTTCTTTGTAGCTAATACTCCATTGTATAAAAATACCACATCTCTTTTTATCCATTCTTCAGTTGATGGGCATTTGGGTTGTTTCCAAGATTTAAGTATTGCAAATTGTGCTGCTATTTAACATGGGTGCACATATATCACTGTAGTCTGATGTCTTAAATTCTCATAGGGAAATACCCAGAATGGGACTAGCTGGGTCAAATAGAACCTCTAATCCTAGTTTTTTTGAGGAATCTTTACACTGATTTCCACAGTGGTTGTACCAGTCTACATACCCACCAACAGTAGAGAAGTGTTCCTTTTCTCCACAGCTCCTCCAGGTTTTGCTATTTGTTGATTTATCACTTTTTTTTTGGTACCGGGGATCGAACTCATGACCTAGTGCTTGCCAGGCAGACGCTTATGCCGCTGAGCGAAATCCCCGGCTATTGGTTGATTTCTTAATGATAGCCATTCTTTCTGGAGTAAGATGGAATCTCAGTGTTGTTTTAATTTGCATCTCCTGAATGACCAGTGATGCTGAACATTTTTTCGTATATTTATTTACCATTTGTATTTCTTCATCTGAGAAGTGTGTATTCATCTCAGATACCCAGTTTTGGATTGGCTGTTTGAATTGGGGGGGGGTCTGATTTGTTTTCAATTTTTTTTTATATGTTCTAGATAGAAGTCCTTCGTCTGAGGGACAGTTGGCTAACATTTTTTCCCACTCTGTGGGTTGGTTTTTTACTCTGTTGGTGATTTCTTTTGACATGCAAAAGATTTTTAATGAGATAAGATCCAGTTTTTGATTCTTTGAAGTATTTCCCCTGCAGTTTGTTTTTTGTTTATAAAATCTCTGCCTATACCTAGGTCTTCAGGATTCATACCTACTTGCTCTTCCAGTAGATTTAGTGTTTCTATTTCAGTATTTAGATCTTTGATCCATTTTGACTTAAGTGCATGGTGGTAAACATGTATCTACTATTAGTCTTTGGCATATGGGGAGCCAGTTTTTCCCCACCACTTATTAAGGAGACTACCTTTCTTCTTGTTTGGCCCAAAGATAAGGTGGCTAGGTGTGTTTGTAGTTGTGTCTGCATCTTCTAATCTGATCCACTGATCCTCAGGTCTGCTTTTTTTCTGGTACCATGCTGGTTTTATCATGGTAGGTTTTTAGGATAATTTCATGTCATGGATTGTGATGCTCCTGCATTGCCTTTGTTGCTTTTGCTATTCTAGGTCTCTTCTGGTTCTAAATGAATTTGAGGAATATTTTCTCCAGTTGTGTGAGGTACACTAATGGTATTTTGATTGAGATTGCATTAAATCTGTATAATAGTTTTAGGCATATGGCCACTTTCACCATGTTGGCTCTTCCTGTCCATGACCAACAGATATCTTTCCATTTTCTTATATCTTCTTCAATCTCCTTTTTCAGAGTACTATAATTTTCAATGTAAAGATCTTTTACTTTCTCATTAGATTGATTCCTAAGGATTTCATTTTGGGGGGATGTTATTGTGAAGAATATGATTTCCCTAATTTCTCTTTCTGTGAGTTTGTTGTTGGTGTACAGGAATGCTGTTGGTTTTTGAGTGTTGACTTTGTATCCAGTGTTACGGATTAAAAACTGGTGGTCAATTTAGTGCCAGCTGGATTACATCAGCATGGCGCTGAGCGTAGATGTTTCACCTGAGGAAAGTTGCCAGCATAAATAGAGACATGGAGAAGGAAACGAGAGGCCTTGAGCCATTGTGGGTTCTCCTATGTGTTGCTGTTTGAGCCGTTGGTTCTCCTGGAGGAGCTCTGGTCCTCACATCAAGCATTGCTTCGTGGCTCCAGAGGGGAAGACATGGGCCGCTTGGTCTCCAGGATGAACTTGTCACGCTGGCTTCCTGGCATGGACTCGACTGTGCTTGTCGGAGGAGGAGCTTGGGGCCTCCGTGTCACTGAGGATGGCTGTGGTGCTTTTCAGGACAGCCCTGGTCTCTGTTGTGAGTGTGACTTCTCAGCTCCAGCGTAGAACCCTCAACCTACCAGCACAGCTCCTTCACCCCGCTGACGTAGATTTTCTAGCTTCCACCACTGGCCTTTGGGCCTTCCAAGTGCAGATCCGTAAAAGAGACTGGCGTGAGTCCTTCTTGTGGGCTCTAGACCTCCAGTTGGACTCGTGGGAGGCATTGTCATGAGTACTGGGTCTTCATCTGGACTCCTGTGGGACATTGCTGTGGGATTCAGGCCCTTGGCTAAGTATTCTGTGTCTTTAGTGATGTGGACAGATTTCCTGCATTTTCTTGTGTTAACTCTGTGTGACCATTCTAAAATAATATTATAAACTCCATGTCCTGATTTTAATTGTTCTCTGTATAACCCTTGACTACAACATCAGCTATGCTACTGAGTTTGGTTATTAAATCTAGAAGTCTTTTAGGGGAGTTTTTGAGATCTTCTATGTAGAGAATCATGTCATCTGCAAATAATGTAATTTAACTTCTTGCTTTTCTATCCTTATTCCTTTTATTTCTCTTGTCTAATTGTTCTGGCTAATGTTTCTGGAACTATACTGAGTAGGAGTGATGATAGTGGACATATTTGTCTTGTTTCTGATTTAGAGTGAAAACTTCCAGTTTTTGTCCATTTAATATGATGTTGGCTGTTGGTTTGTCAGAGATAGATGGCTTTTATCAGCTTGAGTTAGAGATCATTTATTTCGCGTTTCTGTGTGTGTGTATGTGTATGTGTATGTGTGTGTGTGTGTTTTAAATCATGAGTGAGTGTTGGACTTTATCAAAATATTTTTCTGCATCTGCTGAGATGATTGTGTGATTTTTGTCTTTGGTTCTGTTGATATGGTGTATTACGTTTATTGATTTGCATATGTTGAGCCATCCTGCATTACTGGGGTGAATTCCTCTTGGTCACGGTATATCATCTTGATCATTTGCTGCATTCTGCTTGCTACTGAGGATTTTTGTATCTAGGGAGATTGGCCTGTAGTTCTTTTTTTTCTGTTTCTCTGGTTTTTGTGTCAGGGCAATACTTGCCTCCAGGATGATTAGGGAGTATTGCTTTCTTTTCAATTTCACTAAGGAGTTTGAGGAGTATTGACATTAAATTTTCTCTAAATTTCTTGTAGAATTCAGCAGTGAATCCATCAGGACCTGGACTTTTCTTTGTTGGCAAGTTTTTAGTTACACTTTCAATCTCTTTAGTTGATATTGGATTATTCAAAATTTTTATATCTTATTGATTCAACTTTGTTAATTTATACATATCTAGGAATCTGTTCATTTCTTCTCTTTTCCATCTTCTGAGAGTAAAGATTTTCAAAGTATGTAAACTTTTATAGGATCTGTAGTGATTTTACCCATTTCATTACTCATTTCATGACTTTGAGTCTTCTTTCCTTTTTTTTATGATGTTGGCTAAAGATTTATCAAATTTAGTTATTCTTTCAAAGGACCAACTCTGATTCATTAATTCTTTGCATTGTTTTCTTAGTCTCCATTGCATTAATTTCTGTTCTCATCTTTATAATTTCTACATGAGTATGGGATTTGGGCTTGACTGGCTCTTCTTTTTCTAGAAGCTTAAGGTGCAACATTAGGTTATTTTTGCTTATTCTGTTTTCCTGATGTGAGAATTTACCACTATAAATTTACCTCTTAGGACTGCTTTCATTGCATCCCATAAGTTCCAGGAAGTTGTATCTGCAGTCTTCTTTAGTTGTAGAAATTGTTTAATTTCTTCTTTAATTTCATTTATGACCCATTGATTATTTAGTAGGTGTTATTGAATTTCCATGTGTTTATGGAATTTTTGTAGTTTCTTTTGCCATTAATTTCCAATTTACTTGCACTATGGCCAGATAATATGCGTGGAATAATTTCAATTGCTTTGCATTTACTTAAGCCTGTTCTTCGGGCTAGTGTATGGCCTATTGTAGAAAACGTCTCACGTGCAGCTGAGAAGAATGTGTATTCTGATGATGGGAGGATCACTGAAAACATCTAGTAAGTCCATTTGTTCATAGGTTTGATTCAGTTCTGATATTTCTTTGCTGATTTTTTTTTTTGTCTAGTTGATCTATCTCTTTGTGGCAATGGGATATTAAAGTCTCCTGTTATAATTGTTTTGTTGCTTATTTGATCATGTTTTTGATAATGCCATAGAACAAAACTTCCTGGTGGGCACAAAGAACCTGTTTTTAATTTCTTAAGATAAGGAGTCATTAAAAACTGGTTCAGATAGTTTTCCTATTAGGTGATGAAATTTGTATCTCCTGTGACAAGGACAACAGTGTGTGCTCACTAATCTGTTTAATCTTCCTCTTCCTGAGTATGTAGGTTCTGGACTCTTCAGTGCACAGGTCACTGGTCCTCACCCATGCCATGTGAGAGTCCTGGGGATCATAAACCATGCCCAGATTTGCCCCTTAGCAATCTTAGGGCTGAACAGAATGCCCTCTTTCCCTGACTCGACAGCCACAGAAGCCACATCTGAGCGTTCCACATCCGAGACAGGGTTAGTCTGGGTCCCTGACTCACCAGTGGAGGAGCGGGGACCTGCAAAGACATCTTGCTATCTGACGCAAGTGAGAATCAAACCTCTGCACTAAGCCACCGAGATTTCTGGACTTACAGATCATCCCAGGATGCCCAGAATATGCTGAATCACTCATTCTTCTCGCCTTATGTTCCTTACACTTCGTTCCTCCACTTCAGCCTCAGAGAATCTCCTCATTTTACTGGAAGTTTAGTCCTCGGTCCAGACATCCACTTAGTGCCCCACTCTCCTGTAGGAGACTCAAGCCCAGGAGATTTTGTCTCCTCAAAAGCCCTGTAGAGCCGCAGTGACTTATGGATATTCTCTTTATATTGCATATATATCCATTGCTGTCTGCTGTATGTACGGGCCATGAGAACAGACTACTAACAGGTCTTCCCCAACCCTCAACTAACCACATTTCAGTTAACCCACAAAAGAAAAGCCACAAGTGCCAGGGCAAATTATAAATGTCTGAGCAGGATTCCTGAGTTAATATCTCCGTGTTTGGGCTCGCCTTCTTCTCTGGTTCCCCCAAACCTTACAAACGTTGAAGTGTCCTCAACATGTCCTCATTTTAACCTCCACTCACCCGTCTTGACCTTGAAGCCATGGTGCTGTGTTTCTTCTTCTCATGCTCTCAGGAGGGAAGCCTATCTTGATACGTAATGTGATAGCATCTCACCACACTACTGTCCTAGCCCCTTCATTTTCTCTCATTTCTTAGAGGACTGGACATTTCTTTGGTCTGCTCTCTATCAGGTATATGACTGACAATTGTTAGCAAAGAAAAATAATACTGAATGAAAAAAAACCAAAAGAGTCAGTCTGTCTTGCTTAACATGTAGCACATACCTGTTGTCTCTGCACCCCAGTAGGCTGAGGCAGGAGAAGCCCAAGGTGGAGCTCAGCTTGGGCAACTTAGGGGCTTAACAAGATCTTGTCTCAAAAAAAAAATGCCTGAGGATTTATCTCAGGGAAGTTAACTGCTAGGCCCTGGGTTCAATCTCCAGTAGTGGATTAAAAAATGTCTACTTAGATATACAAGAAAAATCAAAGGACAAGGTATTAAAGCTAATGTGGAAGTTTAGCAGAGTGGCAGAATAGAAAATCAACATTAAAAATAACTTGCTTACATTGGTATACAACACCAGTAATGGATTAAAACTAAAAAGGGGTGGAGAGGTGAGTAGAAGAAGGAATTGGAAGGAGAGAGAGAGAGACAGGTGGATTGCCATCCATAACGGGAATTTCTGCAGGTGCACACAAGGAATTATGAACACAGAGGTTCACTGTAGCATTGATGATGTAAATACAAAACCGATAATAAAAGTGGCCACTAATTGGAAACTGTTAGGGTAAACTAATGCTATGTAAAGTCCTCTGGGATATATTGAAGATTGTGTAGTTTGCATTTAAGAATAAGAAACCATTTGTATAAAATAAAACAGAAAAGCATAAAGCCTCACCATGCAATTCTGCAGGGATCTGCGTGTTGAACTCTATACACTGCAAGCTGATCTTTAAGGGTGGTCCTAGATGGGGGTCTTGGGGAGCGATTCAGTGCTGAAGTCCTTCCATGAACAGAAAGAGAGCCTTCATGGAGGTCGCTGGCCCCTTCTGCTATATCGGAGCCCAGCAAGCAGGCCCTGTCTAGGGGCAGCAGGCCCTGGGAAGACACCAAATTTGCTCACACCTTTGTCCTGGGCTTCTCGGTCTCTAGAACTACAAGCAGTAACGTTTGGTTGGTCATAAACTGTACAGTCTAAATTCTTGTTATAACAGCATAGACTAAGACAGACATACGTGAAGATATGTAATTGTATCAGCAAGGTCAGAAGGGGCCCTCCCTAGGTGTTTCAGTAGTTGGGTCTGGGGTAGGAGGGTGAGCGCAGAAACTGAACTTCACCTGCTTCAGCTTTTTCTGTGCCCTTTTTAAAGACATGCAGACAAGTCATCAAGCCCTTTGTCTGGTATCTGATAAAGAACCTTGACTGTAAGGCTCGATGCTGTCATGTGTAACTTGAGCAAGGTAAATGGGTACCTTGGCCGGTCAGTACTAAGTAAGTACCACCTCACTTCTAAATGTTCATTCAAAATGAACAAAGGATGAAAGGTACAGTGGTGACAGGGTGACCTTTTGTTGTTCTTTTTTTTTTTCCGGTACTGGGGATCAAACTCATGACCTTGCGCTTGCCAGGCAGGCGATTATGCCGTTGAGCTAAATCCCCAGCTTGTTGTTCTTTTTAATCCTTCCAGGTGTTCAATGCTCTTAGGCCCCAGGAATGATTTTTAGCACCATAGGACAAACCCTCTTGCTGAATGTAATTGAAAATGGTTAGTGGATCCATTATTAAAAGTAAGATCAATAATATAGAACAGGGAAACATAAAAAATGCATATATACTTCGAGGCAGGTTTATTTTAAAATCTATAACTATGTATTGGTTTACCAAGCTTCTGCTGCAGGAACGAGGCCTTTGCTATGATTGCGGGTCTCCTACTCGGGGTATTCTCTTTTCTCTATAAAACCCATTCCTGTGTCTCCAGTTTTGTTAAAACTAAATGGACGAAACCTACAAAATAACCAGAGAGCAGATTCCCTTCGGATTTCTTCAATTTTCTACCCAATAATTTCTATTTGATAATTTGATAACAGTGTTTGTATTTCTTTTCAGACTTTTTTCTTTTTAAAAACATCTATTAGCACACATATGCAGCACATGACAACTGCACCCGTCACGGTGTGTTGGCACATGTATACAGCACCTCTTAACTCTTTCTACACCCTATTTCCCTCCCCCTTCCTCTATCTCCTGGTCCTGTTCCCAACTGCAAAAGTTCTTTCTCCCTGGTTCCTATTATCTGTCTTTTATTTTAGTTTTAATTTACACTTTGAGATCTTTATATAAGAGAAACTGCAATATTTTGGCTTGTGGGTCTGATTTATTTTACTTAGCATTCTATTCTCAAGGAGCATCCATTTTCCTACAAATGACTCGTTTGTCCTTTAGACCAGAGCAGTACCCATCTAACTTTCAAAACTTTGAACATAGTGTTAAGGAAGAAAAACTATTGATACTCATTTTTGTTAATTAGAAAAGTAAATCGTACTGTCACGCTTTGTGTCTGGATGACTCCCAAAACCTCATGCACTTTTAGATGTGGCTTTTTTGGAGGTGGCTAAATGTAGAGTGTGTGATTGTCCTGGTTCAAGGCTAGCATTAGCAGTTCTGGGATTAAGGGTGGGTGGTTGCTGGATCAGCTCACTGATTGGATTGGCATCACCCTAATTCTGGTAGACTGCACACAGTATAAGGGACAGAAAGAGGCTTGTCTTGTCTCTCTCCATTGTTGTTTTTGCTATTTTCTGCCACCATGAACTATTACCTCCCTGCCAGGTGCCGCAGAGCTAGCTAAGTATAAACTGAAACCTCCACAAACTGTGACCTGAAATAAACCTTTCCCCCTTTAACCTTGGGCGTTGTGTATTTTGTCTCAGCAATGAGAGAAAAGTAACTAAGACATATATGAACACAACTGTTGTCAAAGGTGTTAACTCTAGGTAACTTTCCAGCTATTCGCCAGCTGGGAATGGAAGAAGGCAGCTCTGAGGCATTCTAGCAGCCAAGACCATCGTGTTGGTCACACAGATCCCCTGGGAAACACCAGGTGTGTCCCAGGCAGGCTGGGGAAGCTTCTGTATTGTTCTATGATGTCATAGCCAGCTCCAGAAAGCCTAAATCCACCCATGGAATCCCTCCTTATGAAGGATTCCGAGACAGCATCTAGAGGACAGTCAGCTGGACGGCCTTGGGTGGACCCAGTCCTGTCTCCTTTCTCTCTAGTGGTTCTCAGGGATAACTGTGCTGGGAGAGCAAGCCCTTGTGATCCAGAGGAGCTGGCTGCAACTGTCTGGGCTGTCTCAGTCCCTCCTGGTATGGTGTCCTACCATGCTTTCTCCCTGAGGTGAGAAACCCAGAAACAGCTTCCCAGAGCTCCTTGGCTCTCCCGGAGAGTGATCTTGAGCCCCAGGGGGCTGACTCAGCATGAATCTAGACTCCTGTTGTCTCTTGCTGCATATCTGTAAGGAATAAATCACTCCACTTAACATATGTGTAGGCACATACACGTGTGCACAGCGAACTGGCTTCACAATGTGCATAAAAAGATTGCACAACCTCTCCCTAAGGTCCTGGCTCACCAGCAAAGAAGAGTTGGTGTAAGAGCCACATCAGGCCCTTTCCTTTGAGAGGAGTGATGGACACCAGCTCAGGGGTGAGCACACAGATGGGCAGGAGTGAGGACAGGCTGCAGACCACCAGGGGCCTTGATTTCACTCACTGCTGTGGGGAAGGCATCCCTGGGAACAGCAGGCGGCTAACGCACTTTCTCAGTAGTCTCTCCAACCCAGCTAACTGCAGGCGAGGTAGCAGTGGAGCAGGACGCAGTCATCATTTCATATCGCATTGTTATTTATTTAGAATAATATGGGGAACACCTGTGAGTGTCCTCCCATACTGGAGCCCAGAGAGTGACCCGTGGCCCCTGTGCATTCCTCCCTCCCTGATCTGCCTGTCTTCCTGCCTAGCAGCATTCAGCTCTCTGGGCTCTAAGCTCACCATTCTTTTACTTTTTTCTGGTTTGCTTTAAATATACGCAAGGCTATACTTTTAGCCCGTCAAAATAAGAAAATAAAATGATAAATCCTTCTTGTTGCTTGTCCTGTTGTGCTTGGTCTGGGAACGTGAGGGAACGCATACAAGATGGGGTAGCTGTGTATAAATAATCACTTCATTCACAAGAAGGACTAGATGCTCACGAGGGGGTGAGCAAAGATTGGATTCTCAGAGAGAAATCAGGAACCAGGAACTCAGCTCCCTTTCAGTTTAAAGAGTGGATGACTGTCCCCACCCACCCTGGGTCCTTTTGAATGTCCTAGGGTTTTAACCTGCTTGGTGGATTCACTATGGAGTGGATCAAGCATGGGACAGTGGCTGTGTGGGAGGACCTGTTTAGCTGCAGCCATAGACACAGGGAAACATTGCTCTTAGGGGACTTGGTGTAATCACCACTTAACGTGACGGATGGAGAGACCACAGAAATATGATCATTCCAGGCATCGCAGCAAGCAGACAAGTTGTTTCAACACGAATCCAGCCACATTTCAATGGCTCGCGGTCACTCCTTTCTGCACTTTTCTTTCTACATCATCTTCTTTTATCTTACAGGATAAATGTCCCCGTGGCTTTTATCTGTGCTCTCAGATGCTTATTTTATAGGTTGCCTGAGACCAGGGTTAAGATATTTACACTCTTTCTGGTGTCCTGTAAGCAAGACTGTTATTTTGAGTTGGGACTGGGAGAAAAGATGACGATGGTTCCGTGACAGCAGTGAGGCTGTGGAGCCTTCGTTTCGGGACCTGGGATCAGGGATCGATTTGCCCTGCTCTGTGCCGTGGCTGTGCAGGAGCCTGACTCTGCGCCAAGGTGAGAGCTGGAAGGAAGACATTGCAGATGTCCAAGTCTGGCTGTAGCCGAGGGCTTCCCTGGCTTAGCTCAGAACGATGTCAAGAAGAGGTGCCCAGTGTGGCTGACCCAGGAATGATGCTAATGGAGGAAACGATGCTGAATGCCTCTGTAAGGGAGATGTCAGCAGCTAGCCCAGTGAGCAAGGGTCAACACTTAAAGGAATATCTCATTCAGCCCTGACCTATGCAATCTGTGTCCTTCCTGGTGATCGTGGAGGCTGGTTATAGGTCCCCAGCACACACACCAGCAAGATCTGAGGATGCTCGAGTCTCTTACATAAATGGCATTGTGTGTGGCATTGCACATGCATAGAACCTACACACATCTGTCCTCTTGTATACTTGAATCAACTCTAGATTTCCTATGATACCCAGTGCAATGTAAATGCTAGGTAAATAGTTCTTATACTAAATTGTTCCCGGAAGAGTGGACAACAAGAGAAAAAAAGAACTGTTCTTATTCAGTCCAGGCTCGTCTTTTTAAAAATATTTTTGATCCAGTGTTGGTTGATGGGGGGATGCAGTATTGGGGCCCAACTGTAATTGACTGTCTTCTACACAAGGCATTAGTGTAGACAGGTGGGGTGGGATAAACTGGCCTGTAATTCCAGCACTCTGGGAGGCCGACACGGCAAAACACAAGTTCAAGGTCGTCCTGGGCAACTTAACAACTCAGAGAAATCCTGACTCAAATCTAAAAGGTGAAAAAGAGAAAGAAAAGTCTGGAGATGTAGCACAGTGTGGGACCCTTGGTGCAATTCCCAGGACCAGGAGGAGAAAGCGAGTGAGACCGAGCTATAATCTCAACCTAGGAAGGCAAAATAAGACACCTGCCAAGGGGGGACTCAGGTTGAAGAACACCCAGGTGGAAGGAGATGCAAAGACAGGCTGACAGGGTCAAAGGCCTCGCTGCTGAGTGCCTGCTGTGCCGGGCAGCGATCACAGGTTCACTTCGGAGCTCAGCCTCCCTCCTCCGAGGGCCAAATAGCACAGCAGACACGCAGGCCAGCTAAGCTGCGTTTCCCCTGGTCTGTCCTGTGACTTGGCCTTTTTGTCACTTTTTGGGAGACTAAATTTGGACTTTAAAATAGATTTTTCCCCCCAAGCCCCCTAAATGCTGTATTTTGGGCCTTTTACGTTTTATGGCTGATGGCTTTAACATGTGAACTTTATGAGATGGGAGATAACCCTTAAGAAAGGCTAGAAATGAAGGATAATACTAGGCAAACAAAAACTCCTTTGCTGAGACATTTTATTCATTTCCATTAACAGCATATTTTGCTGCAATGAATTTAGATAATTTCCAGTGCAATCTACAGGAGACAAGGACATGATCCTGGCAACAAAATCTTTAGGCTAAACAGAAAGGGGAACTGAACCATCATCAGTCAGAGAAAAAGTTCTAGAAATGGTCTCAAGTTGGGCTCACACCTCCAGACAGTGAGACCAAAATAGTCCAGGTGCCACCCTGCACCCTGGTTTCTTAAAGTTCCAGTGCAGTTAAGGTTAAGGAACCTTAGCTTCCTCTAGACCCATGTCATTTAAACTCTAATCCATACGTGAAATGCTTCTCGGATGCTGACAGAGTCTGGAGTCAGAGCTCTGGGGAGAGAGTGTGTGTGTGTGTGGGGGGGGTGCGTGCGAAAATGCAGATTCCTGGGTCCATCAGAGTCTCTGGAAAGGGATCGGACTTCTCAGTTATACAGCTTTAACAACACCACCACCAACAACAACAACAGCAAAAGCCTGATTTCCAATAACCCCACCCTCCCTCCTGCCAGATCTCAGCTGAGGCTTGAGGTTTGGGTTGAGCCCAGGCACTTTTCCTCATTAAGCTGGCCAGGCAGTGCCAGCGTGCGGTCAGAAGTGAGAATCCTGGCTTAGGGCACAGTCAGAGGTGAGCGCTCTGGCTTAGGGCAATAGCTTCTCAACTTGTCTGAACATTGGAATCACCGGGCAAACTTCAAAACATCCCCGAGATTGTGTGTTGTCCCCAGAGGCTGGGATTTCATGGTCTGGGGTGTGGCTGGGGCTCTGGAATGTTCAAAAGTTTCCCATTTACCTCAATGTGCAGGGTGTCTTTGAAAACACAGGGTGAGGTGTCCACAGTTGAACCCTGCATCCAGGTAATTCTTGTGCTTGTTAAAGCCTGAGCACCTCTGCCCTGGAAGGAGAAGCAAAATCCACTCTGCTGTTGGCACCAAGGGAAAACGAGCAGCTTCAGAACTAAGACTACATCTTCCAACATGGTCTGAGTCACTGGAGACAGGGGACAGGACAACAGGACAGGGGAAAAGTAGCACTTGGCCTCTGAGTTTACCAAAAGGACCAATTGCAACCTGCTGTAGAGCACAGCTGTCGGACGAATAGGCGTTACAGAGAGCATGGCAATGTCACCATGGCAGCGTCTGACCTCTTGTGTTCTTGTCAGCCATCGGAGTGGAGGTGATGGTCTTTGGTTTTTGTGAAGAGTTCCGTGTTTATGTGAGGGAAGTGAGGCCTTGAGACCCGTGGTACACGCCCGCGGTTTCTGATTGCCCAGCCAACTTGTACAATGCTTCTGAAAAATTCTCCTGACTCCGAACCAGTCTGGCTGGGCCTGGGGGGCAGAAAGGTTCCAGTGGAGCTGTACCATGGGTCAGTGTCACAAAACCTGAGGCTACTCTCTTGGCAGCAGACCTTGCCAGGTATTTATCTAGGAGTTCTCAAACTGCACAGAGACGTGTGCTGGGCATCTTCTGTGGCAGTGATGGTGAAACTTTTAGAGACTGAGTGGCTAAACTGCAATCCAAAGCCCACTTATAATTAAATCTGTGTTTAAAGCCATGGGTTCACAGTTGCGGTCCTTTGCTCACAGCAGGGGAGAACCGGGTCAGCTCACAGAGGGAAGGAGGGTACGCTGTGCACTGTGGTCTTGATTCACTCTCACTTGTGACCCATGCCCTGTGCTAGTACCATTCCAGTAAGTCACTGTTTTACCTACAAGGGTGCTGTAGTTTGGATTTTGGTATCTCCCAAAGGCCTATAGGTTAACAGAACCTCTAGGAGGTGGGACCGTGAGGGTGGTCTTTAGGTCATTGGGGGTGTGTCTTTGAAGGGGGTTATGGGACCCAGATCCCTTCCTGTCCCTTCTATTCCTGGCTCCGCCAGAAGTGCTTTGCCATGTTATGCACACATAGGGTCAGAGCAAGGAAACCAACCAGCCTGATACTGGACCTTCCAAAACCAAAAGCCAAAATAAACTTTTTCTCCTAAATTTATTGTCTCAGGTGTTTTGTTATAATGATAGAAAGCTAACACAGTGTGTTTGAGTTATTTATGTACCCTTAGTACCTTGCTCTCCATGCATGGGAGGAGGCACCAACTCCTCTGGCAGTCTGGGGCATTTCCCTTGGGCCAGGTCATCTCATGGACAGGAAAAGACTGAGTGGTTCACAGATGGAATTGGGGCAGGCAGGCATAAACAGAGGAGACACTCAAAATGTGAGAAAGGAAGAAAAAACATTGCATGGGTATTAAATGTCAGTTTTCCCTCTGATCCTACCAAAGCTGTTGGGTTGTATAACTTGGGACTGGAAATTTTTTAAACAAATGTTACTTTGCAGCTTGCCACATGCTGGGTTTTGTTGGCCTTCTAATTGCTAATACTTATACCATACTTTATAATTTACAGAATATTTTCAGAGCTGTTATGTCATTCTCAAAGATGAGACATTGCTCAGGAAGACTAAGCCTTCCCCAAGATGCCAACTACAAAAGATCAACACCATGACTGAAATCCAGGATTTCCTGAGTCCAAGTTTCTGGTCTTTTCTACACAGCACAAAGTCTGCCTCCAGAGAACAGATAGCATCCCTGGAAAGACACCAACAGAAGAGACAGTTCCAGGAAAACTGTCCTCTAACTTGTAATGGAAGCCATAAAGAAGAGGAATTCCTGTCATTCCTAAGTGATAGATATGCATAAATAGGTTATAAGAAGAAGCTCCAGAATGGGAATTGGTGTCAGCTCATTGGGTCAACTGAATCACGTGATGTCAACAGGGAGCTTCACGACACAGAAGACCACACGTCCAAAAGTCAGAAACCCAGATCCTGGCTTCTCCTCATCATGCATTGCCTGTGTAGCCGCAGGCAAGCTTGCTAACCTCCATGGCCCTCAGTTTCCTCATCTGTAAAATGAAAGGGTTGAATGGGATGGTCTCTGAGGGCTCTTCCAGCCCTATAATTCTATGTTATTTGCAAGGATGCTCATAGCAAATATGCTATGCCATGGTTTATAGCTCTCTGTAATTACAGGGTTCAGTCTGGGAGAACAGTCACACTTACATCAGTTCAGTGTCTAATTCTTGTTCAGTCATGTCGGGACAGATTGGTTTTATACACATTGAGTTTATGGCCCTACCCCTTTTTTAGGGGACGAGGGAAGGAAGTTTCAGGTCATCTGTTCAGGAGAAGGCGGCTAAAAAGCTACAAATAAGAATGAGACTATGAGCCAACAAGGAGACCTTACAGAGGCAAGTGGATTTTTGTTTGTTTGTTTGTTTGTTTGTTTTAATTATCCTTTGTCAGTTGGGGAAAGTGAGGCATAGACAGCTTTACGTGACTCAGCCAGTCTCCTTATCGCAGAGCCAAGGGTAAGAGCAGATTTCCTGGCTTTGCTGCCAGGGCTCCTTCCAGGAGCCATGAAGTGTTTCCTTGGGGGAGTCATATCTCACGGTCTCTAGCAAAGTCCTTCTTCTGATAACTAGGAAAACAGTTGGCTAGTGTCACTCCTGCTGACGGGTGTTGGGCAGAGATATATCATAAGGCTAAAAAGGCCACTGTCCAGGACTCACGCCCACTCCTGGAATATTCACCGAGAGGGTAGAGACGTGGGACTTAGGGTCTTCTTCACATGAGCAGAGATAAAAAGAGAACGTGGCTGGACTTAGATAAACCTATCATTATTCCAAATTGCAACTGTCCACAGTGAAACGGGAATTTTAGGGTGTCGTCATCCGCTCTGTCTTCTCATTACAGGGCTCGGTTGGAACCCCACTGGCTTTTATCTGAGTGCATTTGCACTTTCTGCATGACTCATCTTAAACTTTACCATCACATTCATGGTAATAACGCTGGCTGACAACACTTTAAACACTTGGCTTCCCATGATAAAAGCCTATTAATTTTTATATTGCGTCTTTTAATGCATAGAACTGAGACAAAGACTTTAAAGATCAAACTAAAGAGGTAATGGCTGGGGAGGGTACAGGAATTAGATCCGGGCAACATCAGAGGAAGGCAGACATGGCAAAGAGCCGCTTATTAGGGTGTAGGTGGTTAAGCTTTCGACGAGGTATGCAGTGAGGCAGGTAGTTCTCTCCACAAGCCTTGAATTCTTGAATGGTCTGGGGGTTTTAAGCACTGTACCCTTGACTCATGAAAGGTTTGTTCTTCTATATTTTCCTAGAAAAAGAATTTAAAATGATACCACTTAGTTTATAGGGCTATTTCTAAAAGGAATCCATAAAAGACCAAAAGTTGGGATTATAAATCATCAGAATAGAAAGGTATCAAAGCAGAGAAGCTTAGACCCAGTGGGAGAGAGTGGTCCTGTCGCCCAGGGCACTGGGGCACCTCTGTATGTGGAGCAGCGGGGCTGAGGAGCCGGGGCAGGCGGGGTGAACAGGGGTGTGATGAGGTAGAGGCCTCCGGGGCCAGTGGGGATAATTACTCAGAAAAGTCACAAAGGCGTGTCTGCTAACCTCAGAGGTTTCCATAAAAGGAAGCCGAGAAGGCAGACTGAGCTCCTGTCACCGGGACCCTGAATTAGAAGAGATTTGTAGTCTCAGACATGATGCTGGTGGCTTGGACTCTTTCAAGACACTGCTGTGGCAGAAACAGTCTGGCTTCCCAGCTGCTACCAGACTCACCTGACCTTGCAACAGTGCCGCTCTCCCCCTCAAACCTGTTAGACCTACGGAGGAACCTCCTCCGATCTGCAGAAACCCCTGCGAGCTGCAGCTTCATGACAGGGTTTGAGTTTTGACTCCCTCTGTTGCTCCCATCTCCTACTCAGGGAAGTAAACAAAACAAAACAAAACACCAGAGTGTTTGCATGTTGATCACTGGAGTTGGCAGGTAAAAGCTTCCTATCCTGTGGGCATGGTAGCTCAAGCTACCAATCTCAACGCTATGGATTACAAATTTTAGCAATTTAGTGAGATTCTGCCTTATTAAAAATTTTAAAAGGGCTGGCAATGTAGGTCTTTGTGAAGAAGGCCCTTGGTTTAATCCTAGTACTGTAAAAAAGAAAAGAAAAGACAAAACAAAACGAAAGCCAAAAACAAATGTGGATGGGAGAGGTTGAAAATTCAGAAGGATCAAAGATATCGCTCAGTTCAAAGGCTCTGGGTTTAATCCCACTATAGGGATGGAGGGGGAGAAATAAAGGCTGTGTGTCCTGTCCAGTGACATCCTCAGCACCCCTTAATGCAACCCAGAGAATGACCCACTCCACCTAGAGTAAGAAGGACTCTGGTGCTGAAAGCTGCTGTGACGGTCCCTCATTCAGTTCCAACAGGGATGTGCTGTTCGGTGACATTTTCCCAATCTACCTCCCACAGTAGCTTGGATTTTGAATTCTTTCAAAGGCCCATGTGATAAAGTTGTGTCCCTCAGCCTCTGGAACTCTGGGGAGATGGTGGGAGGTGGGGCCCCGTAGGAGGACATTAGGCATTGAGGTCGCACCTTCAGGACCTAGCCACTACCCCACAGCCTGTCTCTACCCCTTTCCCTCCCTGCCTCACCGCCATCCTGTGCCTCCCTGAAAGGGGCAGTTTCCTCTCCACATGCTCTTGCTGTGATCATCTGCGCACCACAAACCTAAGCCAATAGGGTCAGCTAACCATGGACTGATACCTCTGAAATCACGAGCCTAAGCAGAACTATAAAGCCTTTCCTCTGTACATTGATGGTCTTAGGTACTGTTGTTGCAGTCATAGAAAACTCACATACCTATGTCCCATTATACCCCCAGTCTCATAACTTAGAGCTATTTCATTCTGAATCTCCCCAATGGACTTTGATAGTTGTATCCTACTCTGTGCTTGCCCTGTCTATCTGACCTTATCCCCAGGTCTAACTGGCCAGGATCCTGGCTTCCTTGGCGCATCTATCTCCCTTGCCTACCATCTCCCTTGGGATGATAAGTCTGCGCTATCTAGCTGGACCCTCAGGGTCCTGACTCTGTGTTTTTTCTCCTGTGCAGTCCCAGCAGCTCATCTTACAGCCAGGCTGATGCAGATTCTGTAGCAGCAAGTTTCAATAGGGCAGTTGAATGAACTTCAGTTAATTTGTGAGCTCGAGTGGTCCTTTTCAGAAAAAAAAGAGCCTCTCCTCTATCAAAATCTTCATTTGCAGACTCGAAGGTGCTGGCTGCTGTAATGAAAATGAAGGCTGGCGTCTCTGCTTACCCTCCCGCTGTCTGTCCCAGGAGGCTGCTCCCTGGGGCTTTGAGCACCCAGCTCCTCACCGGGATCAGCTGCCAGCTCTGACTGGTGACTGCTCACTGGTCACCCTGGACCTTAGCTGCACCTTCCAGCTCCCTCCTGGAAGCTATCCCACAAAGGCCCACCAGTCCCTCAGTGTCTTCAGGATTTGATCGAATTTCCCTCCTTGCCATGCCCACTCCTTTATCTGCCTCCTGTGTTACTTCCTAACGTGACTAACAGGATTGCAGGAAGATTGGAATCATCCCAGACCACGTTCCTCCACACAACTACCCACTACATCATCAGCCACTCACTCCAAAGAGTCTACCTGTCCCGTGGCTCAGATCTGCAAGCTCCTCTATCTACTGTAAGCACAGCTCAGGAGCATTCACGTTCTACCAATTCCTGGAGAACAGCTCAACTTTAACTCTGCAGTTTTAATTCTTTTTGTTTTGAGAAGAATATGAAAAATGAGAAAGTATGAAGATAATGTAATAAAAGCCTGTATTTCCACCATCTGGAAATACTAACTTCTTGACTTCTTCATATTTGCATGTAACATTTTCAAAGGCAATAAAAGTGTCAGAGATAAAACTAAAATCATCTTTAGCCTTCAGTCCTAGGCCTGTATCCGTTTCCCATCCCTCCCTGTACTATAAACAGCTAAGTTAGGTACAATATTATAGACAGTTGGGCAGGGTGAGACCCTTCATGGAGTCAGTGCAGAGGGTAAGAAAGCATTCCAGTTGTGGCTGGAAGTGCATCTCTGGGAGGCCAGAACTCAAGATAAAAATTGGAATGGCCAGGCCTGCTTGTCTCCCCAGCGGGTTAGATAACTGGCACCACCTGGTTCAATAAAGTCACCCAGCTGGATGACCACGACCTCCTGATCCATCCCTTCCTGAACGGGCTTTGCTCTTGCCATGTGCACTTGCTGCATGACCTGCTTCCCAACTGGATCAATATTGCTTAAGCGCTGTCTGCGCTTGTGATCTTATTGGTTGATCATGGTTTTGGCTCACATCATACCTCCTGATTTTGCTCTGTAACACTTTGAGAAGTGGGCTCATTGGCAACCCGCCTTCATGTCTTCTACTGTCCTTTAGAAGCTATTTCTCTTTAAAAACTTTCGCTGCTCTTAACCTCCATTGTTCCTTAGAATTTTTTCTTGGATTGTAGAGAACACACACGGCGAGTTACATCCAGTGGGCTGAGTTACATTTTACCCTTCCACATCACCTGGAGATCATTGCCACCAGAAGAGTGGCCGTTAGGCAGCCCATCCATTTCTTCTGTGGATAGGAAATTTGTTCATTATCTTTCTGTTCTTTCAGCGACTGTAAAGTTGGGATGAATATACATGCTTTCGGAATTTCACATCTGTTGCTGTCTGTGCCCTCCTTAGCAAGGCGACCTAATTAGCGCTCTGCGCTACCTCAATTTCACCTCAGCCCCCAGCTGGTGCCTGCATCTTAGCGCCACTTCACAGAGTCATGCCAGCATCTCGTTTTTCTCCCCTTTTTTCATGTTTGTCTTTCACTTCAATTTTCTTTTACTTCTCTGGTATTTATTAACTAACCTATTTAGCCTCCTGCTGTGGTTTTGTGTTTCTTTTCTCTCCATCGCTCCTTGAAACCTGTGCCTGTGTTATTTATCTTCTGTGGAGGTGCAGTCCCGTGTGGCTCTTTTTTCCCTCTCGGTGCCAGGGAGGGACCTCAGGACCTTGGGCTTCCCAAGCAGGAGCTGTGGTGCTGAGCTACATCCCTGGTCCATGTGGTTCTTCTTGCAGGTATCTGAGAATGTTTTCTATCTCTTCTTGTTTCAGAAAATGTTTCCTTTCCTTTTCTTCCTCTTTCTCTTCTTTTCCTCCTCTCCTACTTCCTGTTTTCCCCCTCCTTTTTCTCCTTCTATTTTTTGGTATTGGTAACGGGAATTTAACCCAGAGCCTTTGTACTGAGCTACATACCAGCCCTCTATTATTTTTTATTTTCAGACAGGGGCTTCCTGAGTCACGGAGCTGTCTAGGTTGTTCCTCCTGCTTCAGCCTGCCAGAGTGCTGGGGTTACAGGCGTGCACCACCCCACCTGGCTCTGTCTTTACCTTTACTCTTCCAAGGTAGTCTTAACATAGAATTAGAAGTTCATAGTTATTTAGTCTCATCTTTTTGGGGGGGTACTGGGAATCAAACTCACGACCTTGCACTTGCCAGGTAAGCCCTTGGCTGCGGAGTATGTACATCCCCGGCTAGCCTCAGCTGTTTAGTGCTAGCGCTTCGCTTTTTCCTGGCATTTTTCCCTTTTTACATTTAAGCTGTTCATGCCGTTGTTTCTTTTGTTAGTTGTCTAATGTTTTTGTCTGATACTTGTTAGTGTTCTCTCTTTGCTCCCAAATTCTCCCACTTAAAAATGGTGTATGAAGAAATTTTAAATTTATTAACCCTGGGTGAGTATTTTTATTCTGATCTCAACCTTTCTTTTATCATTTTCTCCAATCTTTTTTATTTGCATTTTTTTCTCTTTATTTTTTCTATTTCTATTCCCCCTTATTAGAAATCACCTAATCAAAAAGCACATTGTTCTCTATATGTTTTAAGTGACTTCTAAAATAATTTCTATGTTTTAACTTATCTGCTGAGTTACAGGGTATTTTATTTGTTCTAAATTTAATGCACTAATTTTTATATTGCCTGTGTCTGGCTCATGAGTAATTGCATCTGTAGCTTTACTACATAGCAGTGATTATTTCTTGCTTTTATTGCTTTTGATCACAACTGCTTTTTTTCTTCTTTGGGATAATTCAATAATTTTATAAGATGTATATATATTTAGCATAGAAAGCTATACATTAGAAGCAGAAAGGAAATGTTTTTTGTGTGCTCAACCCATACTTTTGATTATGTTTTTTATCTTCTCCTGAATTATCATATCTAGTATTTTTGCAATGATCATGTTTTTCAACCTAAATACCAAGTGTCATAGTCTGACCAAAAGATAGTTTGTAAACTGTCAGTTTATTTAAATAAAAAGTCTTACAAAAGTACACAAACAGATCACATTTAACAATTTGTTGAAAAATAATAAAATTATATGTACTAAACCAATCCCAACAAAATCCAGAATGGAAAAGTCACTAGAAATAGAGTAAACACTCGTGAATCTATTTTTATGACTCAAGCACTAACCAAGGCTGGAAGATTCCATTTTGCTTCCTACATCTTCAGATGGAGGAATAAGATCAAATGATTATGTGTGACGTGGGCACAGCTTGTATGGTTCCTTGAAAGTTTTTTCCAGAAGTAAATAGTTTGCTTGTGATTTGATCCTTTCAGATTAAAATACAATCTAGCAAAATATTTCAATTATTTGAAACTCCCTTGTACACTGATAGCAATCATAGGGGAAGGCTTTGTCTGTATGTATTTGAGGGCTGAGCCTAGTTATAAACATGAAAGCCTGTATTTATTGTGAAGGTCACATTTCTTCAGGAAAATAAAGCTGCAAAACATTTCTTCATCATCTCAAAATTGCTTTTGTATTGTTGTCCAGGCTGGAAGTCAGCAACATAAATAGTTAACTAAAGGAAAAGGAATCTTTGGTGGTAAGTGGAGAAAGAGGTGGTATTTTCTTTGCTATTTTCACTACTCAAGTTTGAAAAGCTTGGAATGGGAAGTATAGACTTCTGTTACACTTAGGAGCAAATATCATGTAGAAGTCTTCCTGTGTCCTCTGTGTAGAAAGCCCTTCTGACCTCATTGTAGTCCAGAATAGTCCACATTTCTAGGTCCTTGGAGAAGTTCTTGGATTTCTAGTGAGTTAATTCCAATCTACCACTTCCAGAGCAACACATGGGGAGAATGAAGACACGAAGGCATATTTGTAGTTGTGGGGAACCGGGGGGTCCTAAGTCCAGCTAGAATGATGACCAACAGGAACAGAGTCCTCAAACCCAGGTTTTATTAATTCTAGAAGAGGGGAGTGGCTTGGGATGAGTGCTGTGAGCTGGGCTAGGTAGGAAGCCTGAAATCACCTCTTCAATATGCAGAGAGAGAGAGAGAGAGAGAGAGAGAGAGAGAGAGAGAGAGAGAGAGTAGTCTGCGTACCACAGATCAGGGCAGCATCTGGTGCTTTGGAGTTGGTGCTTCCGTGTAGGGTAATCCTTGCCCTGAGAAGTCATAGTCTTTCTTGAGGCTCACTCTCAGCTGATGGTGTGGCTTCATTTGGCCCAGCTCACACACGTTACTCAGAGCTGTAGGCCGGCCTCACCGACCTGTCACAGTACTTCAAAGACTATACACAGCATCACCTCTGCTGGGCCCATTTGCATGGCTTAGAGCCAGTTGAGAGGGCCGAGTATTGTCGAAGCAGCTGAACACATATCAACAAATGGAGACAGGGCCAGGCTTAGCCAGAATGGAGACACTGGCTCTTGCTTCAAGGAGAGTCATCCAGGTTATTAATTAATGTGCTAATGATGTCTGGATGTTTCTTAGCTGGGCTGTTCTAGAGAGAAAAGAAGGAGTTCCTCTTCATAGACTAGGTTTTCAGAAATCTAGTGGAATTAGTAATTTGTGGTTTACGTCTGTGGTCCTGGAACAAATCACAATAAGATCTATGTGCACCTTTTTGAAAGCCAAATTTCAAGCAAACAAGCAAAGCAGTACATACAATGCACCCAGTGCTCCTGGGAGAATAAGATCTTTCAAAATTAAAATTATTTATGATTTATCATTGTTACAGATGAGGTGCCTGTGCACTAGGCGAGCATCAGATCATGAGCAGGAGTTATGACCAGCCCCACCAATAGCCATGGGGGTCTCTGGAGAAGTCACTCGGGGACTCATAGATTCCCCCCTACCCAGGCTCCCAGCAGTAACTTACTGTGTGCAGATAAAAACTCTTCTAGATGTCACAAAAAGATGTATTCACACAGAACGGGAGAGACAGACATTTGCTTGGATAATTGAAAAAAGAAGAAATCCCTGAAGCAGAAGAATCAGGTCAATGTGAATAATGTGAACTATATTTACTGCATTTCATAGTGGAGAATAAATAGGCAATAAATAATTTTAGAAGCATTAAAATTAGGACTAGACCAGGGGAGGAATTGGTTGCATCAATGATTGCTGAAGTGTTAGTCACCTCCGGCTCCCCAGGACTTGACAGGTTTTGAGGTAGATTTGTCACTTTTACCTGTGACATCATCAGATCTGAGTTTCTACCCTGACATCACACAGCTGCCCTCTCCTTTCCACGTTCCTGCTGGGAATACTCTGAATAAACTCCAAAAACTTGCTATTTCTTATAAAATTTTGGTCTTTAAAAAATTTAATTGCACATTAAAGTTAGTAAAATGAAGGTAAACATTTATGAACTTTAAGAAACAAAATGTCTTAGGATATGAATACTTTTTTGAGAGTGTATAGATTTTTCTGTACGTAATTATATACAAATGTTTTTGGTCATGAGAACAAGAAGTTTCAGTTCTTTTGCACTCATTTCAGAAAGCTGAGGTCTCCAGACTGCTAAGCAGATACAAGCTGTCAGAGAAGGCGCTAGAGACTGAAACAGATTTCACACACTCCACTGTAGAGAGGACGGGAGAGCAGCTCCAGTGCAAAGTTAGCAGTGATGCTCTTAGCAGCACCTGAAGGCAGATTAAATGTAACTGTGTTCCACACAAAAAGTATGCACGCAGCAAGTTAAACTATCTTACAGGGGGAGCTAATTATAAAGGGATGCAGGAATTCTTTCATGCAGCCTTAGCACTGCTACACATGACCTGAGTGCTACGTACTTTTTATCTAAATGCAAAGGCTTCCGTCGTATAGGCCCGACCCTCTTGGGTGGCTATTTTAGCATTTTCAAACACCTTGGGTTAGTGAAAACTGATGGCTTTGTGCTCCCTGTTGGTGATGCAGATAAAACTGGAAGGGTAGAAACACGTTCCCTTTGCTGACCTATTGCCAAGCAGCCCCTGGGGGCGAGAGTGGAAAAACAGAAGCCTTGTGGTTTCACCCCATCGCCCCCCGCCTCCCTGAGTACCCCTCCGGCATAATGCCTGCCTTTACTACCTATCGCTGACCCAGGGGCCACGGTCAGCCTGTCCATGTTTAATAGTACTGGGTGACAGAGATGGAGAGAGAATACACACATGCCCACTTTCACGAGGACTCCGAAAACTCTGCCAGGCTTACATTGCTATTTAAAATAGATACTTGGGGAATAAGGGTAAAGAGTTAGAAAATCAATGCAATTAACTGCCCTCTGAGCAGTTATTATTATTATTTTATTTTTGGGTATCAGGGATCAAACTCATGACCTTGCACTTGCCAGGCAAGCGCTTATGCCACCGAGCTAAATCCCTGGCCTTCTGTCTCCTCGGGTTTTCTGTCTCCTTGAGAACCTGGCAGGGCAGCTGTGTTAGGGATCTCACAGCCCAGAGAGGACTCGTGTTCTTCTCCAGGGTTCACCTCATTTGTTTGAGACATTTCTTCAGCAACCTGAGTGCAAGTCATCTCTATCTGGGGGTTGTGCTGAGATCTTTGCTGTAATGGTGTAAACCTGTCTGGATTCTAGTCGCTGCCGCAGACTGCACAGGCCCAGCTACATCCTCGTCAGTCAGTGAAACTTTCTCATCTCCTGCTGCATTCGCTTGTAGCAGCAGCCAGCTGCCGAGTCAGGAAACCCAGCGGGACGGTGGAGAGTTCGTGCTCAGCCGCAGGCCAGCCGGGAGGGGGACGGGCCAGCAACCTCTCCATCCCTAAGGCCTCGGGCCGGTGCGGAGGAGAGCAAGGGAGAAAAGAACAACTTGTAACGGAAAACTTCGCCATTTCTCTTTGAAGAGTTGACGGCTGGGTCTGTGGGGGCTCAAGGCTGGCCTCGCCGTCTGGGAGGGATTCTCCGGCCCTGAGAGTCTGGGGAGGCTGCCTCGGTGCGCTCCGGCCTGAGCTCACGGTGTTCCCGCGGCCACCTTTGGCTCCCTGGACACTCGTGTTAGGTTCGTGCCGCTGCTCCAGCACAACACCACAGTGGCAGCTTAACACAAAGCAGTGCGGATTTTCCTTCTCACAGACATTCAAACGTATTCTCCTGCCAGACATCCAGGTTCAGCTTCTGGTCTCCAGGGGCGAGGTGCTGGCCGGGCGTAGCTCCCTCTGGGGGGCCTGGGGGACCTTCTCTGCCTTGTCATCTCCAGCCTTCTTGGCTCACGGATGTATGTCACTTCAATTGCTGCTCCCATGGTCACAGTGCCGCGGCTCTTTCTGTCTGAGACCTCCTTCTGACGGTACTTGTATCTCTCTAGGGCCCAACCACGTAATCCACCATAATGCCTCCATTTTGCCAACCTAACCTTACCCCCCACCCTGGATTTCTTGGGGAGCTGTGATCAGCCCCCATAATACACATTCCTCCCTTGGTGGTTAGGTTTCAGGGAAGGGGATTTTTTCACTGGGGTGACCATGACTTAGTAGCTGCAGTGCTCGGGTGAGTCTGAGGGATCGCGTGGTGTGATGGTGTGGCCTGGGATGCGTAAGGCACTGTGTGTTAGTTACACCCGGAGTCCCCACTGGCCTCCTAGCTCTGAAGGAGTGCTCTGTGTGTGCTGAAAGATTAGGGTTAGGGAATCTCTGCTCTAGTCTGGAATCTGGTCTGCCTGTAGTGCTAACCCAAGGCTCAAGACAAAATATGCAACCCGGCGTGAGGAAGGCAGGGCAGAGACAAAAGAGAAACAGACGTGTGGTGAGTGTGGTGGCAGCACAAGTCGGCACTGCAGCTGGGCTCCGGAGGACGGGCACCTTGCAAGGAATACCCACCACCACCCTGTAGCCCGGGGATCCTCCAAGCCAATGCTGCTTTGGGGGACCCCTCTTGTGTATTTCAGTATCTACCCCTGCTTTTCTCTGTCACAGGCTTTCTCACAATGTTTTAAATCGTCCGTTTACTTAGATCATCTGTGCAAGCAGGCCGAGCACAAAGGTTTGTCCGCTCAGAGATTCCACTGCATTTACCGCAGTGCCTGGTACACAGCAGAGGGTCAGTAGATACATTCACCGTGCTGGGCTGAACCAGAGGAGAGAGAAGGGGGTCCCGGCAGCGGACTGACCCACACAAATGGCCTTCCTTCTTTCCTTCCTTCCTTCCTTCCTTCCTTCCTTCCTTCCTTCCTTCCTTGCCTCCTTCCTTCCTTCTTTTCATCCTTTTCTTGCAGTACTGGAGATTGAACCCAGGGCCTCCCTCTGAGCTACATGCCCAAGCCTTTTTTGTTTTTTCCTGTGAGACAAGGTCTTGCTAAGGTGCTAAGGATGGGCTGGAACTTACTACCTTCCTGCCTCTGCCACCCACTCAATCTATGGTACTTTTAATTTATAGCTTGTAACTCTGTTACAGGTGGGGGAGTACCTGTGCATATCGTATAAGTCAGCCTCTTGTCGGAAGGCATCGTGACCACCTGTGTGCTGGGCAGGGCCTTGGTCAGCAGCGCTGGTTGGGCCCTATCTGACCCAGCTTGTGTGACTCTGTTGGTTCCCAGAGCAACTCTGAAGGGAACTAGGGGTTCTGGAGGTCAGTACCCACGTCTGTCTCTCAGGCCTTCAGTGCAAGCATGACCTTCAGTGGCAGCACCTGACGACTAGATTCTGTCCCTGGACTCATGGTCTGTCTCTGGCTGGTAAAGTCTTGTCTGGAGTCTGGAAGATGCAAGTGAAGCTCCCTTGGAACCCGGAAGTTCCCTTGGCTCTGCTGGACAATGGGGTCAGCTAGCGCGAGCTCTGGAGCAGATGTGATGGCAGGACAGTCTGTGTCTGACCTGTCCCTCAGAGAGCCGGACCAGGGACCGGAACTGACAGGACTTTCTCAGTGTTGACTGCCATCATCTACACAGAATGCAGAAGGCCATCTGTGGCCTTCTGCGTCCACCTCACACGCAAAGGAAAGCAGTGCTGGCTGCATCAGGGCTGTTATGAGGCAGGTTTCCTCCTCGCCCAGAGGGTTCAAGGTCAGAAAGAATGAAGCACTCCATGTTTCTCCAAGGACTGGGCCAAACCCATTTACCAGCTGAAATGTATTTCCAACAGACTGGAGTCCTAATTAAAAATCAATGTGATATATAATTAAATTCCAGTGATCACGTATGCACCAGTCTGTCTCTGTAGCTTTTAGCCAGAAGCAGAGGGGGATGCTACTATTGATCAAGGCAGGAGCCCGTGAGGCTGTCAATAGGACGTGTCTCCTCTGAGGGGCAGGTGGCTGCTCAAAGCCTGGTAGTGTCCAGAGCCCAAGGACACTCCATGGACCCAGGTAGAGTCTCCACCCTGCCCCATCTTCAAGAAGTGAGAGCACCAGTCAATGTCTTCCCCTCAAGCTGTCACCATACGTCCTCTTTCCCCACCGGGCTACCAGTAAGTCCCTTCTGATTATTTCCAGTGAGATCTGTCAAGTAAAGCATTGTCCACTGAGCCGGATGGACTCGAGAGCAAACGCAGCCCGCTGGAGACCCAAGTCACCTTGCCTGTTAGACAGAGAATGAGCAGGAGAATGAGAAGAGAGCGAGTCCCCACTTCTGGCTTAGAGTCCCTCCTCCTCCAGGGCCTGCCTTCCTTCCTGTCACCTTCTTCCTCCTCCTCCTCTCTTGTTTTTTCCTCTTTCCTTTTTTCTTCCTTCTCTCCTTCCTCCACCACACTTTTTCTCCCTCTCCCCTCATCTCTTTCTCCCCTCCATGTATTGCTCGCAGACATAAAATAGGCACACTATTTTACATACAGAGGGGAACAGGTTAAGAAAACTGGATTAATGGAAAGCAAAGCTCATGTCCTAACCTTCACTGTGTAGAGGAGAAGATACAATGCCTTCGGTTGCAGAGCCCTTCTGTGGCGTGGAGCTGGGCCCACCTCTGGAAGGCAGAGTTCATGGCCCAGATTCAGGAAAGGTCTGCTTGCTCACCACCGGGCTCTGTGGGGAACGTGGCGAAGGGGCAGACAGTAAGACAGATAAACGCTGGGATAAAAGCCTTTGGTTTCTCTTTGTCTTCTCTGCTCTGTGCAGCCTCCTGGCCAGTCTCCTCTCTTTCAGGCTATGCACTTCCCAAATCTGACCTCTTTGGTTCGCTTCCCAGCTAACAGCTTGGTCTAAGGACTGGTCCACTGGGTTTGTGCACCTGCCTCAGTAGTATGCCAGAGCTGGCTTGTGAAATCACAAGAGCAAACATTTCCAGGAATTTTCCAAATCACTAGTTAAGCACAGCTGTCATTAAAAATTAAAATAAACAAATACATCACTAAATCATTAAAAAAGCAAGATAACAAACATTTAGAAGTCACCACTTCCTAGTTTTACTCAGTTTTATCATTGTCTGTGCTCCCAAGGTTACTAGCATTACCGTTGGTACATGGGGGAATATCCCAGGATAGCGTCTGCTGAGTGCCTCTTCCTGACCTGCTTATGGTCTCATTGGCAGCTACAGTAGGCTATGATCATGGAAACTGGGAAAAACAGAATTCAGCCAGGGTCAACTCCTCATGAACATTTACTGTGGATGCTGTACTAGGGAAGGACAAAAGTTCTCATCTTTTGAAGCAAGAACTAACTGATCAGCCCAGAAGCTACCTCACAGCTCTCAACACATGCCTTCTACAACCTGGGTAAGTTAAAGACTGTTGTACTTTGAATCTGGAGTGTCCTCCAGAGGTTTCATCTCCAACTTGACACTATTGGAAAGTAGCGGAAACCTTAAAGGTGACTCAGAGTGGGAGATCTTCTAGAGATTTCATCTTGGAGGGCATAAGGGGACCTTCCTCCTCCCTCTTTTGCTAGCCAGAAACCACCTGAGATGTGTGGCTTGTTTCACTAGCTGCTCCTCACCAGGTTGACTGCCTTGCCACAGGCCCATAAGCACTGGATCCACCTAACCATGACTGAACCTCCAAAACTGTGAGCCAAAGTATACCAGTCTTCTAAAGTTGATGATCTCAAACATTTTGTTACAATAACAGAAAGCTGATACAAATAATATGCTCACAAGCCCAGTCTTATTGCCATAATGACGCTTCCTTTCTATTTTATTTATCTGCTTTCCAACTTTTCTAATTCTTTGCATTCCATAACCTGGTACGCAAGCTTAACATCAGGTGTTTATTAATCTTTTTGTACCATAAACATAGGATATAGTCAGGGCACTGAGTGCTGACCAAGAGCATATACTCGGGACTAGGGACCTTGTCCAGGAGAGGAAAATGTTACCAAAAATGGTGAAAGTAGCACTAAACAGCACCATTATCATACTCACACTCACAAATCACCCAATAGAACTAATGTTTCTACTTTATCATCCATTCCACTTGTTCCCATAGCAATATGTGAGGTAAGCAATGGTCTCTGCTTTACAGATGAGGAAGTTAAAAACTTCAAAGTAATAACCAACAGGAGGTAAAATTGAAACCTAGACCTGTGAGGAGCAATTTTAGCTGACTTCATAGGAAGAAATTGACTGAGGTTTCCAGGATGAGTTGAACAGTGGGAACTTTAGAAAATTCTCTGGTGGTACCATGCAGGCCTTGGAGTTGGACATTCCTTGTTTTTCAGATAAAGAAATGAAACAGGTATAGTGACTTTCCTAGAGACGCAGTATGCCTGCGTGTCCGTGTTTCAGAGTTTTGGAACTAGGCCGTCCTGTTGGACTGGCATACTGGAAATCACTTGCCTTGGTTCCTCGGGGACTCACACCCTTCCTGCCATGGGTAGCTGTGACAAAAGATGCAGGATTTCATTCCTTGCATAACTTGATCAGGGGCTCAGGGGGATCCCAGAAGTGTAGACTCACTAATCATGGGCTCAGGGAAGCCTTCTCTTCAGGGTCTGCTTTTGAGCCAGGCTGAGGCAGTTTCAGACTTAAGTAATGCGGGTCAACCCAGAACCATCCTAGGCTCTCTTGGTCTTACATTTTGAGCATCTTCTGACCTATAGGTATCAAATATTAGGGTAGCAGCGAGAAGCAGGCTGCTGAGGGAGAGGGACTGAGGTTTAACCCTGGCTTGGCTCCTACTGGCTATTGTTCCCTTTCAGCCTCAAGTTCTTTATTTGCATGATGTGGAGAATGTTAAATATATCTATATATGCTAATTATGAGCTCAGCACACGGGCAGCATTCAGTATGCACTAAGTCTGGACTTCCTCCCGGAAAGCCAGGTCAGGGCCCCTTAGCAGGGACTTGCCTGGCCCCACCTGATGTCATTTTCCCCACCAGCTTCAAGCTGGGCTGCTTGCCTGTGGCCGGGGAGTGTCCTGAAGCTTTTCTGTGCCAGCCCAGACCGTGGGCTGCTGCGAAGTTGCAGGTCCTTTCAAGCAGCTTGTGTGCGTGACAGGGTGTGCCCAGCATTTAAGTGCTTTGATGAAAATGCCTTTGTGCTAAAAGCTCTATAAATATAAGGAACAGACCTGGGCGTGGCATTTCCAGAATACTCTATGTTAGCCTTCATCAAAGGCTCAGTCACAGGGATGCTGGAAACAGAGGGGGCTTGCCAATCCCGTGACTCTCCAAAGGGCTTTTTCTACTTTCATTTCTTGACTCACTTTGCTGGGTTGTACAAGGCCCATCCTGCCTTTCCTATGTCCAGAGCTATGAAAACTTGACTTTAAGTATCCTTTGAAAGAATTACTGAAGGCTCTTCCTACCACTCACTTGTACCCACCTCGCTACCCATCATCCTGCACCACCCAACCTCTCCCTCTGGTGGCCAGTGAGGGAAGAGATTCTCTGGCTCCACAGTCCGGCCTTTTCTCAGTAGGAATGTGTTACCTTCATTCATTCACTCATTCCACCCTTTTTTGATTTACTACTATGGCACAAGGTATTGTGACGAACTCTGGAAATACCAATAAGACACAGTTTTTGCCTTCACGGCCTCACAGCTTCATGAAACAAGTAAGTGCTGATGATCACACAATGACTGCGCCATAGGAGAAGTCTACACAGGGCTCCGTGGAGGTAGCATGAATGCTTGGAAGCACGTCAGTCTTGAAGTCAATCAAGCCAAAGCTTCAGGACCTGCTCATTTGCATGGATTCCTTTGGAGACTCTAATCATGTTCTCTTAGCGTCATAGATATTACAAAATCCAAAAAGCGGTGATTGCCTTGCATAACTTTCTATTTTTAGCTGCATACCATTTGATTACTTTTCATAGGGCAATTTTTTTCTCTTTTATTTTTCTGCATAGAAAAGAGAATAAGGCATCTCTTTCCTCTAGCATAATTTATGGTAATTTGCCTTAGGTTACAGATGATTTGAAAGCATTTCTTTCAATCCTGGTAATCTCATATAAAATTTTAAGACCGATGTCCATCTGGAGAAGGCTTTTTCGAGCTGTTCCATAAGCAAATCCTCTGCTTAGAAGATGATGTGTCTAATCATTTGAAGAACTTTCGGCAGACTAGCTTCTGGCTCCACGTATGTAAATCACGTCTGTGCACCATTGCTCATATGGCTGTAGTGCCAGGAGTTGGGAGATATGTCTAAGTCACCCTGCACCCCAGACTGTGAAGTTTCAGGGCACAGCCAGTGCTGTGGAGTCAGAGCAGTGTGTGATAAGTGCCTTTCTGGAAGCCACTCCTCCCCCAACTTTCCTATGAAGCCCACAGAAACAGTTCACTAACTCCAGGCAAAATCCTTCTCTAACCTGACTTCCTCCAAGCCAGTTCCCAGAACATATTCACACGCTTCCACACCACCCACAGAGGGAAAAACACAGCAGGAAAGGTGGGAGAAAAAAAGGGTAGTGTTACCTGAGTCCTTCAAAATGCCTTGTGTTTACAAGGAAAAGCATGAAGGGGACTCCAGGACAGTCCTCCCAAGTGCCGATGTGGTGAATCTCATCACACTGTGGCTGGTGTTTCTACTTGGTCTTTGTTGCATTTATGGGCTTATTTGTGGACTTAAGAAAAATTGAGGCCAACTTCTATGACTCTCCACCCCCTTCCCTTTCCATACATTGACTTATTTCTCAATTTAGCACGCTTACAGAGATCAATTGTTTTCACATGCCGCCTCATGAGCCAGGGAAATTTGGAGTTGGGGTGAACAGAGAGGTGATAACAATCATCTGAGCTGGGGAGTCAGAGTCAGTACCCCTGCACAGACCACCACCGCATGGCTGTGCTTAGCAGGATCCACAAATACCTTTTAAAAACAATGTCCAAGTGACCTTTGACGGTTTCCCTCAGCTTTAGAAGCCTAAAATGCTGAATAGGTTGCTGGCTATGCCGTGTGATGAGAAACCAAAGTGACCATTTACACTGACGTTTCTTGCTTTGAGTCCAAAGACAGGAGATTGATTGAAATACAAATTTTTCCAATGATCATGTTTCTGTTTCTTCACTTTGCTTTGCCGTGTAAGTTGCCTGTGTTACAGGTACAGTGTTTGGCAAGGAGTGTCTCATGAGTGGCTCTGGAACTTGAGGGGATTCTTCAGATCAAAGGCCATGTAGTTCTTACCAGATGCTTTTTCAGGCCCCTAAACAGAGATTAAACTATTTCAAAGTTCTCAGACAACTGTTAAAAGACAGTATCGTATCTGTTTGGGAAAATTGTACCAAACCACATTCTCTTCTCTTTGAATCACACATATTTGTTTCACTATGAGTGACTTTCACATCGAAAAAATGCGATGTTTTTGGGTGGGGCATCTACTTCCACCATATTCATAGAAACATGATTGAGGCCTGGGGTGCTTGTCTTAGTCAGGGAAGAGAAGAGCATTTATCCATTTGGGACGAATGTGCCTGTCTACTATCACTTGTTCAGCCAGGCTTGCGTTAAAGGTGTCCGTCTATAATCACTCACCCTTTGGCTACAGGACTGTTGTGCTCTGTGTGAACCTACCTGTGCCCTCTGGTTGAAGTGGTCTTCTTCGGAGATTTGTCTTCCGTGTGCATCTGCTTTTGTTTGGAGACCCTGTCCTCCGCTGACTGTCTCTTGCAATATTTCGATTATTTTTTTGTGTTCCACTCCACAAAGGACTTGCTCTAGTAAAGTCTCCAGGGTGAAAGGCATGAAAGTCTCAGTCACTCCCATATCACCCACCTCTGTGTCCTCCAGGGGCCCACAGTGGCCACCTGAGGAATAGTGTTCTTATGTGTGGTGGATTGAACACTGATGGTCAGCTTAAACACCAGCTGAACTGAGTGAACATGGTTCGGCGTGTCGATGGTCTACCTTGGACTGTTGCCAGCATGAAAAAGGGAAATGGAAAGGAAGAAAGCAGCATCCTGGGTTCTCCTAAGTGTTATTGTTTGGAGCCGTTGGTTCTCCTAGAGGAGCTTTTCATGCTGGCTCCCCTGGTAGGAGCTCAGCGTTTACCATCAGAGGAGACCGGGACCTTGTTGCTGAGAATGGCTGCAGTTCACTCTGGGGGTGCTGTGCTCCTAACTTTGAGCATCACTTCCTGCCTCCAGAGGGGAAGATGTGTGCTGTTCTATTGAAGTTCGTCACGCTGACTTCCTGATACGAACTCTGCTGTTCTATCGTCAGAGGAGCTTGGGACCTCTTTGTCACTGAAGATGACTATGGTACTTTTTGGGGGCACCCTGAACCTCATTTTTAGCATTGCTTCTTGGCTCCAGTGTAAGACACTCAACCTACTATCACAGCTCCTTCGTCCCTCTGGCACAGACTTTCTAGCTTCCATCGCTGACCTTTGGGCCTTTCCAGCACAGGTACATGAAACAGACTTTCATAGTCGTGGTCTCTAGGCTTCCAGCTGGACTCGTGGGGCATTGTCATGGGCTCTAGACCTTCAGCGGGAGTCATGCAGGACTTTACTGTGGAATCTAGGTCCTTGGCTGGGTTCTCTAAGTCTTTAGTGGGTGGACAGATTTCCTGCACTTGTATTTGGCTCTGGGTGACTACTACAAAATAATACTATAAATTATCTATCCTGTATGTAATTGTTTTCCTTGCAACCCCTGACTACAACTGCATGGATCTTCCAGGGACCATCTGGTCTACCCATTGACTACCGGAAGAATAAAGTGATCTCACAGAGCTTCAAGGGATCATTTGGTCTACCCATTGAGCCACAGAGCTTTGCTTTTAATACATGTACTTGCTTTGGTACAGTGGTGCTATGCTTCATGAACTTAATTCTTTCCACAATTCTGGTCACAAAGCAAAGTGAGCAAAAACCAAAAAAATTCAGTATTTAGGTTCAATGTCGATCTTCTGGGGAAAATTGATTCAATTTTGGAATCAAATGGAGTGCTCAGGAGTTGTCTACATTTGTAACTCTACAGCCCTTATTATGTTTTCCCAATTTAGGAAGAATTTGCAAGTGCATATTTCATTTGAAAGTCTTTGCACCCCTTTCCACCACATACCATCAGCTGGGCAAGTGCTCCCATCCTCATGAATTTGTCCACTGAACAAATATTTTTTAATGACTGTACACTTCGTATACTCTGAGCACACAGACATCTACAGTCTGATCCCATGTCCCTACAGAGCTTGCAAAATTGCCAAAGATGAAAAAGAGAAGAAAACTATCATCAAGGGAGTACTTACATACAAACGGTAAGTTCTAACACTCACACATTTAATAATGATACCTCCATGTTAATAGTAAACAGTTTTCCTGCCCAAAGTCTTGTGCCCCTGCTAAGCCTGGACAAATGGATTTTCCATAAAATTCTGGATTAGCAGAAATTCACTTATGGTTCATGAGTTAGAGAAAAAATGTGAGTGGTGGGAGAATGTCTTCTACCAGTCTATACTCAGGAAGACCTCTGAATTCTTCTGGTAAAAAAGTGAATTTTAAAAATTAATTAATTTTTGGATCCCAAAAATTAAAACTAAGAGAATCCAGGATCTAGCTCCATTGACAGACTCTCTTCCTGTGCTTAATTTTTCTTTTTGTCCTGTGGCACAGGTGATGGCACCCAGGGTCTTGCACAGGTCAGACAAGGGCTTTTCCACAGAGATGTGCCCAGAGTCCTTCAATCTTTTGTGGAAATCCTGGAAATAAAGAGGTACAGTTCATGGGCTGGGGCTTATTTGTCCTTTATGTAGTTGTGCTTGGGAGACCAGTCAAATACAGGAAGGGTCACCTTATATATGAAGCCTGAACTTCACTCTCATCACAAAAAAGAAATAAATTCACAAATAAATCACCTTGAGCTTCAGCTCAAACCTCATCAAGAGAAAGCTCACAAAGAAAGAAGGCAGATCCTTCAGTTCTATTTGATGGCTCTGTGTGCGCACACGTGTATGCGTGTGTGCGTGTGTGTGCGTGTGTGTGTGTGTGTGTGTGTTTCCTGGGCTGAAATGCAACTTTCTGTAGCATTTGAATTTTCTCTATCACTTCTCCTCTGCATCTACAAAGGGTGTTTAGAAGCATAATATGGCTAAGTAAACTTGATGTCCACACTTATTTTCAGAAATAACTGTGAGGCAATAAATGTGAAGCAGTGACATGTCTACCTCCCTTTAATAGTTCATTAATCATGCTAACATTTACAAGCCACAATGTCTCTTCTGTTTAAGAGGAAAAACCTGAAAACAATATTTACACAATTATTTTTATGGGCCCTCACATGCCGAGGGTGGCCGCGGACGGGGGGTGCAGTGTTCTCAGGGTGCTGCGTGCCCTGTCCCCACGGCCCCTTCCCACTGCCCTTTCCTCCCCGGGTAGCACTGAGGCTGGGGCGATGGTTCAGTGCGCCAGTCTACAATCCCATGGTCTTTCACTGGTATTTTTCCTTCCTAAAGCCACACCGACATTATTATTATTAGCAAAAGTGAATTCGAGACTTTCTACTGTTCAGTCTTCCACATCGAGAGAAGCAAAGGGTAAAGTTAGGCAGGTGGATTTGAACAACTCCACAGAGGCTTGCCCTTTGTGACCCTCAGGGCTGCCCTGTGGACTGGGTTACTGTGACAGGTGACAGACATGATCAGTGGGGTTAAGCAAGGGACAGCTGCACACAGAGAGGCACCAGCACCGGCAGGGAACCGGTGAGAATTTGTGCTGTCATGCATCTCAGCGGAACTGAGGAGAGTGCTTTTACCTTGGAATTCTGGCTGCCTGTACCAGCAGGGGAGGCATGAACACAGTGAAGAGAGTGGGATTGTTTTCTAAATCAGGCATCTGTTCCCAGTGATTTTTTTTTTTCTCAAGGCTGTGGGCACATAATGGTCTTCCTGGGTGCATTAGTCAGGTTTCTGTTACTGTAAGAAAGACCAGTAACAATCAACATTTAAAGTGAGAAGGTTTGTGTTGGTTCATGGCATTGGAGCTTCAGGCACTGAACACTTGCACTGAGTCTTGGCAGCATATCACCCACCTCCAAGCCAGGATGCAAAAGGAAGGGGCCAAGGAAGAAGCTGGGGTCCCCTTGAGGGGCACACCCCTGTGAACTGAACCTCCCGAGAGGCCCCACCTTTTAAAGGTTCTAGCACCTGCTTGAGTACTGAGCTGGGCCTTCAACAGCTACCCTTGGGGACATCCAGATATAAACACAGCACTGGACTTGATTTGTGGTTTCTACACGCATTCTGATGATATCCTCTGCTCGCACAGGCCCATCAGTGTGGTAGGTGGGTGTTCATCAGGTGAAGTGTCCTAGTCAACCTTTATTTAGGGACCGCCAGCTCCATGGAGCTGTGTCCTTAGTGCCAGTGTCCAGGGACAAAGCAAAAGCAGCAGCACAGGCTTACAGGTGCGGTGGGAAATGGCAGTGCTTCAGAAATGCAGCTTAGCTCACTTTAAGCTGTGGGTGTGGCACCAAGTAACCTGGGGACTCTGCCCTTCCAGCACCCCGAGCTACCTGATGACAGCCATTCTCCTTGGAATCTCAGTGTGGTTTTGATTTGCATTTCTGTAGTGGCTAAAGATGGTGAGCACTTTTCATATACTTACTGGCCATTTGTGCTTCATTTTTGGTGTTTATTCAGTTCAATTTATTAATTGGATTATTTGCTAATGTACACATTTTATTAGTACTGTGTAGCTGTCGCAGAGAACTCACTGTCTCAGTCAGAGGCACATTTTCATCTGCTGTTGGCCAGAAATTGCAATGTTCAAAGCCCGAGGGGCTGCGCTGTGTGGGTGGGGGTGTTGCTGTGGTTTGAGTGTTTGTCTCTCCAAGGTCCAGTACAGTAGGACTGAGTAGCTTTCAGGAGGGGACACGGGAAGGCTCCGCTCCCTGGCGGGGTTAGTGGCCTTATACAAGAGCTAGGGACAGGCTTTTTTTGGCCTTTCTGTCCCTGAGCCTTCTGCAAACACAGCACAAAGGACCCACTTGGAAGCAGAGCATTTACCAGACACCCACATTCTCCAGCTACAGGCACTGTGACTGCAGTTCCCATCCCCCGATTGTGAGAAATACATTTCTATTATTTTTAGGTTACTCAGCCTAATGTATTGTCTTATAGCAGCTGGAACTAAGACAGACATGAAGGGTAGAAATGGACAGGGAGAAATGTCCACAGTCGCACAGCCTGCTTGCAGAAGTTGGGGACAAAGACTCCAATAGGCAGACTCCAAAGGGCTCAGGCTGGTGGGTGGTGACAGGTGACCACTGCGTGACTCCACAAGGTTGGTCTCCCTGAGTGGCTATGCAGAGCAGCAGGCAAGGCCTGGGGAGCCAAAGCACTCAGGTTTCCTGGGGGAGCCCTGGGGGTCCTGGGGGGCCCAGCGGTACCTGAGAGAGCGCCTATGTCTGTGCTGTGAAACACTTGCACCTTTGGTGCTGCAGGCGGACTCTGGGATGGACTCACACCGCAGGGCTGCAGAGCACTGAGCTGCCTTTCTCCTGAGTACAGGCTGAGGGTCTGTTTCTATGCAACTCATTCACTCATTCACTCATTCACTCATGGCAGGACCAAACCACTTCCTGCTATGGCTGCAGAATCCAGCACTCCAAGGGCGGTCACAAGCACAAAGCAAGTGGCATGCAGAGTGACAACAAGGTCTGGAATCTGGGCCTGGCTCCTAGGCAGCAGGACCTGGTGCTAAGGCCAAGATAAAACTCAGTCTTGGCCAAGGGGTGGGAGAGCTGGATGCAGAGAAGCAGCAGTGCCTGGCACCGGCCAAAGGCCACAGTGCCCAGCAGCAAGCGCAGGTCACACCTAGAGCTGACATCTGGACCCAGTGGCTGACACCTCCAAGTCGAGGACCTCCTTCCTCTCCTCCCCATCTGGCACAGGGTCAAGCAAGGAAAACACAGAGACTCCAAAATCAAGGTCCAGCAGGACAGGACTTCGAATGAATTGGATGCCTCAGTTTACCCACATCTGGGGAAAGGAGCACTCCTATTTGACCTTGTTTGGTCATTATGGGAAGGAACATTGCATAGTTTATTCAACTGACAAATGATTTTAGGTGAAGGAGAGATGAGATTTTGCCTTCACCTTCTTGTGGAGAAGGCGAAGTGGTTTTAGCCTGAGTTGAAGGGCGAGAAAGGCTGGGTTTTAAGAGAGGGCACAGGAGATGTGCACCTTGGGATCGGGAAGTCTTGCTCTTTCTGAGAAGAGATTTGGACCCAGCTGGAGAGAGAAGGATCTGCTTACCTGGGGCAAAGCGAGAGCCGAGGTCCTAAGAAAAGAGAAGGAAACGTGGCGTGTTGGAGGAAAGGGCAGGAGGGCAGTGCGCCACGAGTGGAGAAAGTGAACAAGGAGAACAAGAAGCCAGAGAGGCAGGCGAGCCCCGGATGGGCAGTCACGACGGTCGGAGTGAGCAGTGCTGGTTTGTTCTCGGGAAACGGGGAGGACCCTAATTACCCTCACTGGAGTCCATGGGTCAGGAAAGCGCAGAACCACCTCTGCCGCCTGACTTTCTGAGCAGGATTTGTTTTTACCTCAGTGATGGGGAGAATGGAACCAAGGGCCCACGCGAGCTGGGTCAGTGC
Source organism: Hydrochoerus hydrochaeris (assembly GCA_004027455.1). Classification (NCBI taxonomy): domain Eukaryota; kingdom Metazoa; phylum Chordata; class Mammalia; order Rodentia; family Hydrochaeridae; genus Hydrochoerus; species Hydrochoerus hydrochaeris. The sequence continues at coordinate 37,592 of PVLA01006589.1, read as the reverse complement.
TCTACCACTGACCTAGAGAACCACCTATGACAGGGTCCCCTGGTGGTTCATAGGCACTGAGGGCTGCTGGGCTCATCCTGATGGAACAGTGTAAGCTGAGTGGCTGAGATGACAGGATTTATTTCTCATAGTTCTGAAGACTGGAGGTCCATAGTCACAGTGCCAGTACAGTAGGCCCTGAAGGGGGCCAGCGTCCTACCTTAAGAAGGGCTCTGTCTCACTGTGTCCTCATGTGGCAGGTGTACGTGCACGCGCGCGCGCACACACACACACACACGAGAGAGAGAGAGAGAGAGAGAGAGAGAGAGAGAGAGAGAGAGAGAGAGAATCTTCCCCTTTTAATGAAGCCACAGATCTGTCTTATTAACCACCCTCATGACTTTGTTCCGCTTTACCCCTAAAGATCCTGTCTGCAGACATACACTGGTGGCCAGTAGACTGGTGGCCAGGGTGTCGCTGTATGAATTTGAGGGCACCAATTCTGTCCTGTGTGTAGCGTGTGAATTGCCTTTGAGAGCACTGATTTAATATTAGTAACTCGCAGGCCTCAGCATATGTGGACGCTTCTTGGAGGCGTCGTTCATGGCACCCACATTCTTGGGTCCCTGGACCCTCTTATGCAGTGAAATTCAATTCAATAATCTTGCCCAAGAATCTCATTTCTGAGAAACCCTTAGGTGACACTGCTGCTGCTGGCCCATGGGCCATACTTGGAGAAGCACTGAACTAGACAATGTATTTCTGTGACCAGTTTTGAACAGAACTAAAATATAAAATAATATGAGCTTACTCTTTTTAAAGTCCTAAAATTTAGAAGTCCTAAAGATCTTTCTTACTTAGAGGGTATTTAAGCATCTGATTTGAACTTGTGAACCACGGTGTTGCCAACAAGATCTTTCAGTGTTCAAAGAGCGGTACTGGGTACTGTTAGCAGCAACGGCCAGCAGGAAACGACGTACATGTGTTGGTGTGATACAGATACACGTATCTCTCTCGCTATCTATCTGTCTATCTATCTATCTATCTATCTATCTATCTATCTATCTATCTATCTATCTGTAATTCACTTTAACAGATTCATTGTTACTCTACCTACATGGAATTTCCCTTTCTTCTTCCCTTTGGTGACCCTAAAAGTGCTTTGCAATCATTACTTTGTCCTTCAGATCCACTCCGGAGAGGACAGTGAATAAAAACAAAATGCAGAGACTAGCAAATATGCGACACAGGTTAATCAGAGCCTCATAAATATCTTTGGCAGAGCAGAAAACAGGAAGAGGGGTTTGTCGACCAGAGTTCTGCCTGTGACAGCAATGAGGGAAGCACATGATACTTTGCGAGCTTTTGAGTGAAGCGTGGAAACTTGTATACTTGTTAATAGATCCACTTCAAATTTCCCTTTTAACAGTTGACAAAAATCAACAGTGACTTGGGTCAAGTTTTCTGAACCTCTGCTGATCAAATCAAATAAAGATGCTAGACATGAGCAGAGGCTTCTCCTGGAAATAAATAGCTGCTTGCAGCAGCTTGCAGTAAACTTCTTCAAACACCAAAGTTGTGAAATTTAGCAACGATACAGTAATGAGCTACAAAAGCTGTATTGTTTCCATTATCCCAGCATTTTACCTAATTATTTCTGGTACAAACCCCAGTGGAAACAATGCATATTTTGTCAGGAAACTCCAGCCACAGACTTTGGACCTCCGACAAGAGGGAAATGTTGGCAAAGACTCCCATATAAAACTGTGGCATGTAAATTTCCATGGACATAAAATGAAGAATTAATATAAAATGTCATGCCAACAGCACACTACTCAATATTTGTGAATTTTCTATTAAAACTAACCTTGCTAGGAGGATAATTGATATTTCCACCTATGATTAGAAAACGTGATTTCAGGTCATTTCAAGGTGTATCATTTGAAAACTCATGTAAAGCAACGTTAAAGAGAAAGGATGATATAGAAACCATTCCTTCAAATCAATACAAACATGAAGATGCTACGAACAAATTCATCTGAATGACCGTCTTGTTCCAGAATGTGGTTACCAGTTTGGAAGGTAATTAGGAGGAGAGATGGTACCCTAAGATTTTGCATAGCTTTTGAGGAGAATTTCAGTTTTAGTTTAAGGTGGTTCTGGATTCACACGCAGTTGCAGCTGTAGTACAGAGAGACCCTGTGTGTACCAGTTGTCCTCAGTGCCGGTGCCTTCCAGAGCTACAGCATCATCAGGTTGGATCACCAGCTAAGACACAGACTTTCCCATCTTTGCAAAGGTCTCTTGCCTCCCTTTTGACAGCAATGCTGACTCCCTACGCCTCTACTTTGACCTTAACCTCCAGCCCACGGAGTCAATATTTCTTTCCCTTTATTTCAGCCTTGTTTGATTACTTCCATCAGTTTTATATAGTTTTTAGCATACAAAGCCCGCCTCAAGTTTTATTTCATTAATATGCTTGGTATTTTATTTTCTGAGCAATTGTGAGTGGAATCCTATTTTTTATTTCCATGTCCACATATCCATTGTTAGTATACGGGGAGTTATTTTTTCTCTACTTACTTTGGATCCCATAATCTTGTTCATCTCATTTATTAGTTCTAGGAGATCGTTGGAGATTCTTTGGCGTTTTCTCTGCAGAGGATCATGACTCCCACCGCTAGTGTAGTCCGATGGTTTTCTCTAATCTGCATGATTTGCATGTCCTTTTCTTGGCTTGTTGCACGGACAGAGCTTTGAGCACTACATGGAACACGAGAGGGGAGGCTGAGAATCCTGGATTTGCTCCTGATCTTAAAGAGAAGAATCCAGCTTTTTCACAATGAGTATAACATTACGTACAAGTTTTAAACAAACTATTTTTATTAAGTGGAGGAAATTTCCTGCTAAGGTAATTAATTTTGTTGAGAAATGTAGTGATTCAGATTTTATAAACACTACAGAAGTTTTTCTCTTTAACTTTTTCTTTTTAATGTATGGCAATAATGATCACATTTTCATTCCTTTTGCACCATTGAAGAATGGCTTTTGTCACCCATTCCTGCTGAAAGGGTGCTGTACTATCTCCCTTTTGTTGGGCTGGTTGTGGAATGTGCTGCTTTTATAGAGGAAAGGACAGCAATCAGGAGTGAGCTGGCTCCCCAAGAATGAAAATAAAATAAATCTCAGGTCACATTTGATGAGAAAAGACCAACTTCTTGAGAGCTTTGGGTGAAACTCAGGCAAATTGTTGGGAAAGAACAAAGCAGGAGACTTCAGACTTGAAGCTGCAGGACTGCCCTCCTGTCTCTGGTCACCTGTCTCTCATGCTGCAGGGAGGAGGTGTTTCCAGCCAAACCAGAGGGCCAGGGAGAGATTTCTTCTTTCCTAACTTTAGTTTCTCCATGGTCAGGTGACACTGCAGTTTGGATGAAGCCCAAGTCATCTCTGACTTCTGCCCAATCATATTGAACCTTTTTTTCCCTTCTGGATCAAAGTCTTTCGCTCCACCTGCAGGACACAAAGACCAGCAGAGTTCTTTTCCCATGCTCTGTCCCAGATTTCCGGCCTGTAGATACTGAATACCCCTCCGCTGCCTGGCCACTGAGTCTTGTCTACTACAGAACTCTTTGGGGTATTTAGATTCAAATAGATGAGTCTCAGTCCCAGAACCTCTATGAAGCCACAAAACTACAAAAATCCGGCAGAGTTTGCACTTCAGCCTCAGGCATGTGCAGTGGAGTGGAGATTTGTTTGCTTTGCTTATGTAGGTGGGATTTCTACACTTGTCAGAGTCCCTTGGTCACCGCTAGACCTTTTCCTTGTTCTGCCCTGTGTTAACGTGACTTACGCGTGTGCTTGGAACCTTGTTTTGCTCTCTTCTGTTAGCTTCTCTGAGAAGGGAAACTCTGAACAGTCCTGACTTCCAGGATTACAATGCGGAAAACTAATTCACAGTTTTTAAAAACACAAACCCACAAAGCTCCTTCAGCAGCACCATGCCCATGCTTTACCTTTAGTTGTCTGAGAAGCTCAGAGTACTTTGCGGTCTTTATTCTGCCACTGATAGATTTCATAAGATGCAACATAGCCCAGGCTCGCCAGTCACTCCCAAGTATAGTTCTGCATTTTACCATAGGATGTTTTACATAATGAAAACAGCCTTCGGCTCGTTCATCCAAATGCCATTAGGATCTTGTTGACTCTGAGAGGAGCACTTACGTTTGTTATTTTGGTCCATAATATTTCTCCAATTGTCCAAAGTGATACACATCTTTAAAAAATGTTAGAGAAGGTCCTGGAGCTGGGTAGAAATGTAAGGGGGAAACACGGTTCCTGCTAGTGAAGCTGGCAATATAGCTGGGCACAGGTGACCATTACAGAGCCTTAGACAGTGGTGACATTGTGCCAACCAAATGGCATCTCTATTAGAATGGGGAACTTCAGATATTACTTAGCAGGCACCAAAGCATATAGCCAGTTTCTGAAGCCCAAGTTTGAACTTGCAGGACTAGATAGGAAATATTTCTGAGTTGTCTCCAGATATTGGTGCTTTAGAGGAAGGAAAAGCTGCAAATAGTACAGCCTTCAAAAAAAGGAGTGTCAGCAGCTTGAGGCAATGTAAGGATGGCACAGCGGCTCTTAAACTAGCATGGAAAGGGACTCTGATCTACCTACTAGGCGGTGCCAGTGAATGCTTTTGATGGATCATGGTTGGAAGAAGAAAGAATGGGGACAAAGCTAAGAATTTAAAGAAAAGATAAAGTCCTCTATCATTGCTAATTTCAGTACTAAAGAAATGTACATTGGAGTCATTATGTCACCTCGGGTGGACTATTCTAGAATGCACCCACAATGCAGATAAAAACACCACCACCAGTCTGTGTCACTGCACTGGCCCTTGTCTTCTCCTGGCCAGCGGGCATGTGTGTCAAGTTATAGGACTGAATTAAATGTGGCGATCATATCTTGCATAGTCAAAGAGTCATTGGGGGAGGCAAGATGGTTTACAGGAAATCTTACCTGGATCTTTTCAAGTTACCCTTTTACTATGTTTCATTAGCTGAATGTTATAGAGACAATCAAGGAATCAGTTCCAAAGCGGTCTATTTAGTGCAATTTGGGCAAAAGAAAAAAACATTCTATGAATTGAAATATAGCTTACTTTGAAAGGAAACCGTGGCTATCTGGGGGCTGCTAAATGGTTCTGGGAAAACGGTCCTATTTGCCTCTGTGTTGCAACATTATATGTTGGAAAAACATGCGTAATTATATTGAGTTCCTTCTAACGGCGCTGCCGGTGTAAAATGCTGGGATGTTAACCAGCAGCCCCCAGCGTTCTGGCACCAGGGGCTAGTTCTGTGGAAGGTGCTTTTTTCATGGATAAGGAGGGAGGGGTGGGATGCGCGGGGCCCTGAACGCCTCACCTGGGATGCTCATCACAGAACCGCTGCCCCTCTGAGAACCTACCTTCACAGCAGGCTTGGCAGGAAGCAGAGCCCAAGGGGCTACCAACACAGGCGAAGCTTCACAACATTCACCCCTCCCCCTGCACCGGCCCCTCACAGGCTGGGGCTGGGGCACCCCTAATATTAACAAGGGAAATTTACACGGAAAGTTGTAGAGAGGAAAAACCCACTTTCCAGGGAGAGGGAAGAACGTCTTCAAGGGGCAGCAGTACTGAAATCCCAATATTGAATAGTGTAATTCCTTATAATCCCTTTTCTTGTCTTCCTCACAGTCTGGAAAATTATATTTGCAATCCCATGAGAATGTTATTGAAATCTTGGTGAGTTAATTTCAATCTATCACCTCCAGTGCAACCCATGGCAAAACTAAAGACACTAAGACATATTTACAGTTATGGGCTGCCAAAGAGTCCTGAACTGGGCCCAAGTGAAGAGCTGGGAGGAGAACCAGCAGCCCCAGAGCTCCAACCATGGAGGGACTCAGGGCTCAGCACAGAAAGGCAATTTGCCCGCCCTCTTGGTAAGCCGCCCATGCCTGAGCTGGGAGGAGAACCAGCAGCCCCAGAGCTCCGACCATGGAGGGACTCAGGGTGCAGCACACAGAGGCAGTCTGCCCGCCCACCCAGTAAGGCCCTCTGGCCTGAGCTGGGAGGAGAACCAGCAGCCCCAGAGCTCCGACCATGGAGGGACTCAGGGTGCAGCACACAGAGGCAGTCTGCCCGCCCTATCGGTAAGCACCCCTGGCATGAGGCAGGCGAAGAATCACTCAGCAGCTCCCAGGAGCCTACTGGTGAGTGGGCTAAGGATTAACCCACCACCACCACCACCACCCCCATTAGCAAGTGAGCCAGAGATCTAGACATCTCTTGAGAGGTTGACCATATGCACTGTAGTAAATAGGGGGGATTTCCTTCTATCATCTCTTTGAAGGCAAATGTTATGGCTGTTTTGCTTTGTTCTGATTAATGGTATTGCTCTATTCAATGTTATGTTTTGATAAGTTCTAGAATGTCCTGTATTTCCTTTGATTTGGCTTTACCTTATTGAAAGAACAACTGTTGCGAAGATAACGGGATATACTATGGTACCTATTACTGTTATGCCAGTAACCTGTTGAGGGTTTCTGTACCAATTTGACTGCACTGTCTCAGTTGGCTTTGTTCCGTCTTGTTCTGTTGTATTTTGCTAATAATAAAAATTAAAATAAATAAAAAATAAAAAGTAAATAACAACAAAACAGATCAGTAAGGTACTGAGCAAGCTGAAACACAATATAACTAAACAGATAATGGACTTGAAAAGCAAAAGGAGGAAAAGAAAGCGGTCTAAGGATATAACTGCATGTATGTTTAAGTGTGTACTATTGATGACCTCGTTACTGGGTTTTTGTTGGATCGTTGAACAGAACTGTTCGCAGCCTCACTGTTTGAATATCTGCCTTGTATGCTTTAATTTTGTAACTTGAACAACTATATCTAGAAGACAATATGTAATTTATCAACTAGTGATTTCTTAGTTTATTTTTTCCTTTTCCTTTGAAATTCTGTATTGTTTCTTCCCTTTTTTCTGTTTTGCTTTTTTTCCTCTTTAAATAAAATTTAATAAAAAAAAAGATTTATGAAACAAAATCCCTGACCCAAGGCCTCCTCTAGAATTTATACTACACTTGATCTGAGCCAAAAGGCCAAGAAGTGATTCCTCTAGAGTTTGCTATCTCAAGAAGGGAGTGGTTCAAGGGTGAGTGACAGTGAGGGTGGAAGGAAGGAAGTGAGCAAAGCCAGCTGAGCTGACCCGGTGGAGAGCAAGTGCTTCTGCAAGATGCAGGGAAAATGATAAGCAGAAAGACCAGTCTGCATAACCCAGTTAGGGTAGTATTTGAATGGTTTTAGGAGGCTGTTACTTTAGTTTCTGATATGTAAACTTTTGTGCCCTGGGAAGCCATCACCTCTTATCTATGGCTCAAACCCAGGTGACATTCCTGGAGCTATTTGGCTCTGCCATCCTGCTGTGCTCAACTATTTATAGGGAACACAGTGTGAGGAAACAGAAAGCTGTTGGCTGGCCTCAAGGATTTCATGTCAGTACCTTAGCTGGCCTTACTTGAGTTGCTTAGAGCCAATTAAAGAGTGAGGGAAACAGCATAGCTGGCTCTGTACGTACATGGAGATGGGTTAGATTTGTTTTGCATTCAAGGGGCGTCATCCAGGTCTTCTTCAACACAGCAGAACAGACGGACTTGAGCTTTTGAAATTTAACACAATTGTCATTCCATCACCTCATGCAGCAAAACTATATGTGCCCAGGACCTTGGAAGGGTCTCTCGTGTAGTTTACACAATGTTTGTTGGAACACAAAAATGCTGAGAAATGTGGAAATACCCATATTATAAACTACTCTTTATTTTTAATAATTGGACTCTTTAGTTCAAAAGTACGTATTCTACCCATTAGTAGATGAGCAGACTATTCTCCACTTGAAAAGGCTTCTCACTTGTTTCTAGGAAGCCTGCACATAAATCCCTGCCATAGAACAATGTGCCTAGGAGGGCTCAGTGCTTCAGACAGATGTCGGTTGCCTCTACTGTCTTTTCTGCCGTGTATTTAAAGCAATCTTCTTTTGTAATGCCCTCATCACTCGCCAAGCAGCTGAGGAGTTTGTTCTTGGAATATAAACATGGTGTGTATGGCAGCTAAATTCTTTTTGTTTTGTAAAAACAGTTTAAATATTTCTGTTTTATTTTTTAATTAAAAATTCTTTTTGCAGTGCGGGGGGTTGACCCAAGGGCTTTGTGCGTGCTAAGCAAGTAATCTACCCCTGAGCTGCACCCCAGCCCTCCACACTATTCTTTGGTTTCCTCTGACCCCCACTTCAAAGGTATACACACACAAACACATGTGTGCACACACCCACATGCAGACACACACTGACCTGAGCCCATTTTGACACGGGCTCTAACCCTTAGTGTAATTTTTAAGAGCCGGCTTGTTGCACCATACAGATCTAGGGTTTATGGTGCCTTTAGTCTGTGTGCCCCGTGTGAAGCCTACAGGCTGTTGTGTTAGCTTCCATCACTGTAACAACGTACCCGAGGGAATAAACTTGTGAAAACAGCAGGTTTGCTTTGGCTCCGGGGTCTTGCTTTCTTTTCTCTGTCTCCCCCTTTTTTTTCTGACACTGGGCCTGAGTATGCACAAGTGCTCTACAGCTGAGCTCTGTCCTCTTCCAGGGGCTCAGGGTTCTGAAGGCTGCAGTCCGTGGTCACCGGCCCTGTTGTGTGGCTGTGGGTGTGTGGTGGGTCTGCATCAGGGCAGACAGTGTGTGGTAGAGCAAAACTGCTCCACTTGAGGCCAGGAAGCAAAGAGAAAGAAGAAGGGCCCGAGTCTGGCGACATCCCAGGAGGGGCCCATCCCCTATGGCCTAAGCACCCCACTAGACCACCTGCCAGTGGTGCTGCCTGGTTTGATGGAATAGTCAAGATCCAAACTGTATGATGCTGCCCGCTCATGAGGAGCCATGTCTACAGGTGACCCATTCATCTGAGGAATCAGAAGACCTTATTGAGGTACCGAGGACATTAAATACAGCTTTGCTCTCTGTTGCTGGGGTGGGTCCCCAGCAGTGCTCAGCACACAGTACACGCTGGGTCAGTGGCATCCTCTTGAAACACATAATGGCCTGGTGCAATAATAAACACTAGCTGCCAAACTTGCCTTTGAGAAATGTCTTAGCTGCTACAACTTTGGAGTCTGCACCTAAAAGAACAGGACAGCTTCAAGTAAACCACGTTCTTAGTGACTCAATGAGACTCAAGTATCGCAGTATTCAGAGTTTACAGTATTCCTTATTTCTCTGCATTACACCTTTTCAAGATTGCCAGCAGCACCTTTCATCCTACGGAGCACATAGTAGATACTAAATTTAATATTGGTGGACCTGCATTATTTCAGAGTAGAAATGTCATATTCTATGTTCAGGAAGCGTGGCCTGGCACTCCTCTATGACCTATGATGTGAAGCCCTAAATTATTGTGGCAGGTAGATTGAAGGGATGGCCTCAGTTCCCCGGGGCCTAAGCCCTCTGCAGTGTGCCTTTACAGCTGTTCCCAGCCAGAGGAGGAGTCTCTCGCTCTGGTGCTTGGTTTTGAGCGTGGGTGTGTAGCTTGCTTTAGCTGAAGGCGTCTTCGTAGACGAGGGTAGCCAGTTCTTGAAAAGGTGCTTGCACATTTCTGCTTCTCTCTGCCTCCGCAAGGAGGATATACCCATGTTGTACCAGTTGTCCCAGCCCAGTTGACAGCCAGCTTACCCCGGCCCCGACACATGGGAGGGCCCAGTCAAGATCAGCAGAGACGCCGCGTGTGGGTGCCTGTGTCGGGTAAGTGCAGCCAGGCGTCCCCGGCTGATCCACAGACTTACAAGTTCCATCAGCACTTAGCATTCCCACCACTGTGCTGCGGGGGTGTCACTGTGGCAGTGAGTTATAATACATCACCAAACACAGTGTGGTCTCTTGGATTTGGGAGTCACTTCAGAATTTCATGCCAGAGTAACTATTATGAAAATCAAGTATTTTTGCCTAGTCATGGACATAAGGAAATTAAATATTTTTGTCCTAACAGATATAAAGACAGCACAAGAGATGAAGTGTATATTCAAAGTATATGCTCTCTTACCATAATGGCTGCATGGGTTTTTTTTTCAAAAAAAATTTAGTGCATAAAATATGATAAATGTAAGGTGCGTTTATTGATAAAAATCATTAGCCTTGTGCTCAGATGAAGCAATGTACATTTGTTTATGTACACGAAAATAAGTACATAAAATGTACATAAAAATAAGTCACAACCAACAAAACCAAAAATAGCAAAGTTCTCATAGTTTTGTGTCCTTTGTCTTTTTCTCTCATAAAAAACCATGAGACTTGGATTATTTGTGTACTTACACTGATTCTGAATAGTATAAATTAATGAGTTATAATAAGTGTTTTATATGTCAAATGTTTAATATAGTAAATGGAGAGTCACAGTTCTTTATCTGTAAACAACAGAAACTGACTCTGGACTAATCAGAAAAGGCATTGATTAGAATCATAGGAGGGAGTTAGCAGATTTGAAGAGAGGACCAAAAGACCAGCTGGAAATGTATAGAAACAAGAGCAGCTCTTTGAAAAAAGAAAAGCAAACCAAGAGGAAACAAGTTAGGGGAGATGAAAATGGCACAGTAGACTTATAACAAAATACAGCCTCTTAGCATCTGGAATCAAAGCACCATGAAACAGCAACTTGGTGAAGAGACAAAAAGAAGCAGAGTTCTGAGAATTAGGAGAGAGCTGACAGGAAAACTAGATACTACAGAGAAGCTGGAGAAGCAGATTACAGTGTGGAGGAAAGAGCAAAGCAGTGTGGAAGGCTCACCCCAGCTCCCAAGGAAGGACACCTGTATGACTGACTCAAGGAAAGTCTGGAGAGGGTCAACCATTGCAGGGAGAAACAACAGGGGCTGGACGCACTGGCTCCAAGAAAAGCCCATGGCCTTTGTAAACTTCAACAGCGTGGAGTTTTACTCTGATGGTGACTCCTTCAGTAAGGCTGGCAGAGTTGCAGAAGACATCCTGTGCAGCATCCACCATATATGAGAGAGTTTAATCAGAAGCCTTTTTTGGGGAAGGAGTAAATAGCTTTGAACTAAGTCAAAGGGCAACTACAGAACAACTTTTCCTCAGAATTTCTAGTGTTACTTTACCGTAGTGACTGGGCAGCAGATATCCACAAGAGAAAGATACTTGTCCCCGCAAAATGTTTAAATTCTGGCCAAGAAGGCCACAGAGGGGGCCCCGTCCTCCATGGTAAGAAGCCAGGCTGGCAGTGTGTAGCTTTCAGGAGAGGCTAGGTCTAAACGTTCAGTGGTCTGCTTGGGCTTCTCCCTGCTGTCTCCGTCCAACATGGAGCTCAGCAATAGTTTTGCTTCCTTCATTTACAATGAGAGCAGAGAGTTGGCGTGGCTTGGGTAGTTGCCATGGCTTGGGGTGTATGGACAGAGGGGCCTCTGGAGCAGAAGGGCAGCTCACAAACCCAAAGGCCATAAAGCGAGGCAGAGACAGCTGGACTTGGTGCTTACAGAGGGATACAGAAACTGGATTTGCTGGTGCGACTGACGTCCTAGGAAGAAATTACTGACAACAACACCCACCTGGCAAGGCAGGAAACTCATGCACACAAAACATGAGAGTGGAAATAAAATAGGTCCCACCAGTGATTCACTGGTCCTTTTTCAATCTGGTGGATTCCAATACTGCAGAGTGTGGAAAGAAATCACTCATTCAAAGGCACAGAGGAATTTTTTTGCTTCTTTCTTGCTTTATTATTGTTGTTTGTTTGTTTTGTTGTTGTTTTGGGGGAAATGGTTGGTTTTTTCTTTGTTCTCTTTTCTTTTTTCTTCTTTTGCTCTCTGTTTTAAAATATTTTTCTCATGTATTCTCTTCTATTTTATCCAACCCTATTAATTTTCTTTTACTCTTTAACAGGTTTCTTTATCTCACTTTTTGTCCTCCCTCTTTTATATCTTTCAAATGTCACTTGTGTCATTCTTCCATCCTCTAAGTTCTCCATCTGTACTAGTATCATTACTGTACTGCATTAATCTTTGGATAGTTAGTTGTCATGATTGAATTCTATTGTTAATGATGGTATAATTATAGCATTTAATAGGCATTAACAGTTGTCAACAGTTGATTTATCTTTGTGTCCAAATTATAATTATGGGTCTCTTTTCTATCATTAAAGGTAGGACAGTGGTATCTTTTATTGGTTCTTATTGTCAATGTCTATTCTGTCTCTGCCTCTATTATTGTTGCTATTTTTTTCCTATTGCTCAAGTGGCATAGTTGTTACTATCAATTAGCTTTACTGTATATCAATATTTAGTTTGTCTTGTGTCATCAAAAATATTGTGGTTCAATTTTCAGAGAACTGGGTGTTGGGACAATTATACTACACCCTTCCTTCTCAGGAAATGAAGGTGATCTGGCTGTGACATCTGTCACCTCATTAATTGCCAGGGTTGGATCAGCTGATCTGGCTGGCTAGGTGGATGTCCCCATCCTCCCTTGAGTCCTTCCTGAAGCTGTGCACTTGGTGGAAGAGAACTATCACCCCTTATGGAGAGGACCACTCCCTCATCAAGGTATGTGAGCAGCTGCAGTTCTCTGGTAGAACCTCCACACAAGCTTCCAGATTAACTGAGGTTGGTGGATGTTGGGACAGAGGAAAAGGCTATAGTTAGCCACACCCCGAGTGTCTGTGGAAAAGCAAAAGCAAACACTAACTAAAGAGATCTCCATAGCAGCAACAAAATCTTCCTACTAACCAACCTGCAAACCTCAGGGCAAGAAAAAGTAGAACCAATGGAAACTTGTACGGCTGAGGCAAGCTCAGAGCTACACAAATCATTTCCTTTCACAATAGACTCTGTGGAAGAACCCTAGTAACTACTTCAAAAACCTGTACGGTGATAAATTGGATAATTCAGAAGAAATGGTTAGATACCCAGATACAAAGAAATGGCCAGAAATGAACCAAGAAGCTTTTGGGATGCTAAATAATCTCATAACAGGCAAGAAAATTGAAGCAGTAGTAATAATAATTAATAAAAAATACCAACTAAGAAAAGCTCAGGGCCCAATGAATTCACTGCTGAGTTCTACAAGAACTTCAGGTAAGATCTAATGCCAATATTCTTCTACTCTTTAAAGACATTGAAATGGAAGGAGCACCCCAAAATCATTCCTGGAAGCTAATACTATCATAATTCCAAAATCAGACAATGACACAATGAAAAATAAAACTAGGAGCCAATATCTTTAATAAACACAGATGCAAAAATTATCAACAAAATACTGGCAACAGAATTCAGCAAATCATCAAAAGAATCATACATCGTGACCAAGTAGGCTTCGTGAAGGATGCAAGAATGGCTCAGAATATACACATTGATAGCTGTGATATACCACTTAATGAAGCGAGGACAAAAGTCACTAGATGATCTCAGCAGATGAAGAAAACACATTTGATGAAATCCAATATCCGCTGAGGGTAAAAACTCTGAAGAAAATAGGCATAAGAGAAGCTAACTTCTCTAGCTAGTCTTTCTGCTAAGTTGTATAAGCCGCGTAGCTTCTAGGAAGAGAAAAGTCAGCACCTCCTGTGAGCCTACTGGCGTGTGGGCTGAGAATCACCCCGCTTAGTCCCCACTCCACCCCACCCCTGCCATAAGCAACCCGCTGATTCAGAGGCCAGGCTGAGCTGATAGCAACTAAGGTACATAAAGCAAATAATGCTTACACTGTCTGGTTGATTTGCAGGCCTGGGGCCAGGGGTCTGAGCATCTCTCTGGAGGATGACAGTAGGCAATAGACAAATATGAGGGATTTCCTTCTAGCTTGTCTCTGAAATCCAATATTGTTCTCACTGCTTCAGTTTGTTCTGATTATTTTTCTTTAGTCAATATTCTGTTTTGATTAGTTTTATTCTGTTTTGTTTTTGGTGTGATTTTGCTATACCTGATGGAATGGACAACCATTGTGAAGTTAACAAGATGGTAGCTATTGTTGATTTCTTAGTATCCTGCTTTGAAGTTCTTATATTAATTTTGCTGCTTTGTTTTCATTGGCTTTGTTCTGTTTGCTTCATTGGGTTTTACTATCTTTTTTTTTTAAAGAAAACAGGTGTAGAGAGACTTCCCAAGGTTGAGACCCTATCTCAATCTGATGAAAACCGTTTATGACAAACCTACTGCCAACAGTTTAGTAAGTGGGAAAGAGCTGACAGCTTTCCTTAAAAAGCAGGAACAAGACCAGGAAGCCCATTAGCACCTCTTCTGTTCAATAGAGTACTCAAATCATTAGCCAGAGCAACCCAGCAAAAGAAAGACATAGGAGATATGTATGCAGAAGGGAAGAAGTCAAATTGTCATTATTTGAAGATGACATGATCCATTACATAGAAGACCCAAAAAATTCTACTGAAAGATTTAATAACCAAATTCAGCAATATATTAGGACACAAAATCAACATACAGAAATCAATAGCATTCAAGCACACCAATAATGAGCTCACGGAGAAAGAACTTAGGAAAACAACACCATTCTCAATAACATCAGGAAAAATCAAATACTTAACAATTAATCAAACCAAGGACGTAAAAGAGCTCTATAATAAAGCTAAAGCACTCTGAAAAAGGGGACTGGAGGGGACATCAGAAATGGAAAGATGTCCCATTTCTGGAGAGGCAGAACAATAGAGTCAAAATGGTCATCGTTCCAAAAGTGATATACAGATTCGATGCAATGTCAATCAGAAATACCAGCAGCACTCCTCGCAGAACTGGAGAAGCAATCCCGAAATTCACACGGACCCAAAGGAGACCCGGAACAGCAGAATCCCTCCAGGGCAACAAGGGCAAAGCAGCAGGCCTCACAATCCCAGATTTCAAAGTATATGATGAAGCTACATTGACTAGAAGTAGATACGTGGAACAGAGCAGCGGATGCAGGAGTAGCCCAGGCACATTAACCATCTGATCTTTGAAAAGAGTCCAAACATATATGCTCTTCAACAAGCAGTGCAGGGAAAACCTGCTACCCACAAGCCCAGGACTTCATGTAGACTGAGACATTTTACCATCTACTAAGTTAAAATCAAAAGAGATCAAAGATCTAAACATTCAAACAGAAAAATTCAATCTGTTGCAAGATGAAACAGGCACAACTCTGAAAGACATAGGTGTGGACAAAGGCTCTCCGAATAGGACCTCTGTGGCACATGCAGCAAAAATCAAGAACCAACAAATGAGACTATTATCCACACACTCCTGGACAGTGAAGGAAACAACCAAAAGAGAGAGGAGACAACCTACAGAATGGAAAGAGAATTGTCCAGCTATTCCTCAGACAGAGGACTAATATCTAGAATAGATAAAGAACTCAAAAAAAGTCACCCCCCCGCCCCAGGAGAAGACACAGTGAAAAAACGGGACCCTGAAATGTGGTGTTTGAGCCTTGGGGACACATGGCCATTCTTTCAGTGGTCAGCACAGAAGTCACATCTGTGGGAGAATCACACAGCCTGCAAATCACTCCTCGCTTACCCAGAAAACTGGGGATTAACCTCATTAAATCTAACTGCTCCTCTGCAAACCCTGAACATAAAGGGACAGAGACCAATGCACACACTCAGCACAAGCAGGTGCCTGCTTTTCAGTGTATCTGTTCCTGAAATACTGAGTTTCTCAAATTGTTATAAACCTAGAAACAAATTTTACTCTGACATTTACATGTTCATTCCAGTGGTGATTTATCCTGGTCATATTTTTCTAATGACAACAGCTCTCATGCTTCCATCTAAAACTTAACGTTATTCCTTCTTTCTCCTCCATTTCTTCCATCCCGACTTTTTTAGTCATCAATCTACTGATCTGAAAACACTTAAAGCTGGGAGAGGCGGCACCTGTCTGTCATCTCAGGGATCGGGAGGCTGAGGTGGGAGGATCGTTGTGGGTCCCAGGCCAGCCTGGGCTACATAGCAAGACCCTGTCTCAAAAAACAAAAAACAAACCGAAGCACCACTTAAAGCCATGAGGAAGTTACCGTAATGAGAAGAATGGTTTCTCAACATCATTAATTCATGGCTGTGGTTCTGCTGGCACCCCAAGGTGCGGCATGGTCTCAGGGGACAGTGTTCTAGTGATGGACATCTGAAGCCGAAGGACTCTGATTACAAGCTTGGTGCTATTTATGGTGCAAAGTAGAAATGGGACTTTTCATCTGCTTTGATTACTTTGTCTGAAACGTCACTTGACAGGTGTGAAGTTATGCTGGAATTAAAATAAGGAAATCCTCACGGTCACACACAGCCTATGTTACAGTGACAGACATTGGATGTATGTCAACAGGAGAGGCGGCGAGCGAGGAAGTAGCCAAGTTAGACTGACACTTGAGTCGTAATTCTCCATATCACACCTTGGCAATGTGACTGATCCAACAGTAATCTAGCAGGGGGCCTCCAGTGCTGGGTGGGAAAACTACAAATCATGGCTTCGTTCCTTTTCCTCTGTACCCATGGTGGGAAGTTAGTCTCAGCGTACAGCAACCGGTACAGCAGGGGAGCAGAGAGCAGTTTCCAGCTGGACCCTTCCTACCTACTCAGAGCAGGGGGACTTTCCTTCTCAGTCAATTTTAGGAGCATTCTCAGAGAGCAATGATCAAAGACAAGAGAACGTCTCTGTCAGTTCTTTTTCACAAAAGAAAAAGAATGTGATAGGGCTGGGTTGTAGCTCAGTGAATAGAGTGCTTGCCTAGTGTGCAGAAGGTCCTGAGTTCAAACCCCGGTACCACCACAACCAAACAAAGGCAAAAAGACAAAACACAAAAATCAAACAACAGCAACAAAAAAACCATATGTGTATGTGTGTGTGTGTGTGTGTGTGTGTGTGTATGAAGCTATCAGACATGGGGTTCCTTTGCATAAATTGTATTTTGCAGTTTAGTCACTAACTTCTGCCAAATAAGAAATCACTTTTATACAAACATATTGCAACTAGCAACAAAATAAGAAAGAAATTGTGTGGTGACTTGACAATGATAAGGCCCTTCGGATTTTGCTCACAGTCTGCCTGAAGACACCCTCAAGTTCTAGCTCTAGCTGCTTTCTCTTCACCGCTCCAGACCCTCAGAGGTGAAAGCTGCCTGGCAGCTCCTCACCACTTGTGGTGAGAGGCGGAGCATGTGTTTCCTGCCCTTGTGTCTGAGCAGGCGCTGTGACTTCTCTGACCAACAGAATAGAGCAGCAGTGCCGAGGTGCCAGTGTCGAGGCCCAGATCTGAAAAGCCTGGCCGCTTCCACTTTGTTTCTCATAGCACAGGAGTCCTAGGATTGACACAGAAGCTGTGTAGAGAAGCCAGGGCGACACATGGCGAAGGGAAGGGGGCTGGCGAGCCTGGCTTTGCTGAACCCTTTGCCAACCTGCCAGGAATGGGACACCTTGGGCCCTCCAGATCTCACCAGATGCCAGCTGATGACCACCTAGGGTCCTTTGTTAGTGCCACGCACAACAGAAAATGCTTAGGTCATCCCTGCCGAATTTCTGATGCACAGATCAGGAGAACAAATATCATTATTTTTATTTAGAAGCAAACTTCTGATAAGAACCTTTGACCCTTCAAAGAAAAACAAACCCTAGCCGCTCAGGAACTTCTTTCAAGATGCATGACTCATGTCTAACCCACCTGCAGATTACAATCTGCAGCGCAAATTCCAGGCAGTGTTGGGCCATCCAAATTTGATTAGGTGGACAAAAATTTCCTATATTAAATTCTTATCTGGTTTTGAAAACTTTCTCATGGCTGCCTTGGGCACAGATGCCATTCATTCTTATTGACCTTTGTCCGCTGATCCTAATCGCGTTCCTGCCAGAAAGCGCAGTAGATTAGAACAAGTCATCATTTCTAACAGGCTATTTCAGGAGCCACGTATTAGATTTGTGGAAACCTCATTCCAGAATATCAAGGGCAATTTTATCGAGGAAATGTAAGAACTAAATTCTCCTACCTTTATAAGAACTGAAAGTATTAGATGGCTAGAGTTACAAATTGATTTGATATACTTCATACTTGGAGCTGTAACTCCTTTGTCTCAAATAAATCAGTAATTCACTCAGTCTTTGCTATGTGCATGGTGTGTGTTCTCTGCACATGGACAGAGCCCTGCTCTTCTCAGAGTACCAGGAAACAGAGCGATGTGGTTTTTCCAGCTTTTTCTTCAGTTGAAAGTTTCTATCTATACCATGTTGCATTGATGGATGAATTTTAAAGAATTATAGATATGAGGAGAAGCTAAAGATGGCCTATCAGTGAGCAACAAAGTACAAAGCCTCCCTGGAGAAACAACTCATATGCCAGAATAAAATACCTTGGAGAGACCCAGACAGAGGGAGATGGATCCTCTTGACACAGGAAGAAATTAAAATGGAAAAAAGCTCATCAAACATGCAGTCTTGGGGCTACAATTGGAATAGCTAAAATTACCGGACATGGCATTTTCACTGCAACCTGCCAGGTTCACACCAGCCTAAATTCATGCCGGCTGGCAGAGCTGCGCAAACTTGTTCTCGCTGCCACTCACAGGAGCCACAACTACGCTGAGTTCGGGGGTTGGTGAGCCCAATGGAGGGTGGAGCCAACGAAGGGACCTTCATTAATCCACAGTCTGTGCTGGGAATGAGACTCCCCCCACGGGAAGGGCGCGACCAAATGGGCGACATGTTGGAATTGGGCAGGAGGAGCCTGAACTGGGAGCAACAGTGACTTCAGTTGGTTCCTCCCTCCCCAGAGTGGATTCATGGGATTTTCTTGGACTGGGCCACGCCCCTGGCTAAACCCAATGAGCCATCCCAAATTGATTCCCTGTGCCTAGCACACACTAACCTGGTGAAGGCCCCTGAAGTTTGGCTGGCCTGGTGGGGAGGGGCAGGCATATGCAGCCCCTGCTTACACCTCAGTGACAAGAGCAGGCAGGAGAGGGTGGAGGTCCCTCACCAGTGTGCTTCAGAGGAACTGTGGCTGACAGGGAAGGGGGCTGGGACCTGCACTGTAACCTGTGTGGAGGAGGCTGGGACCATGAGGAGGCCCTGAGCCCAGAACCCTGAGAGCACTGATCCAGGAAAGGGAAAAACAAGGGAGACTGAGAGTGGCAAACATGCAACATCAGACATGGCTTCAATGGACATTAAGAGATATCTTTGGGACCTAGTAGATGAGCTCAAAACTGAAATATTAAATCAGGTAAAGCAAGATATGAGTAGAGTAATAAAAGAAATGCTATCAGGAAGCATCTCTCAGGATGATACAGATGAAAGAAGGGAGGAACACAAAAAAAGGAGAGAAACATTCGATAAAGAATATAAAGAAAATATAGACTACATGAAGCAGATTCAAAGAGACTACCAGGAAATTAAAAACTCCATTGAAAGCTGGCAAAACTCCTTAAAAGAAACTAAGGATAGACTATCAAAACTTGAAGACAAGTTTGCAATGTGTGATCATGAAAGGAAAGATCTTTTAAAAATAACAAGGAAACAGGCAGTAACAATACAAAGGTTAGACAACAGCAAGAGAATCTATAATTTAAGAATAAGAAATGTGAACGAAGAAGCAGAAATACAAACAGGTGAATTATAAAGGCTATTCACAGAAATAATTAAGGAAAACTTCCCAAGCATGGGAAAAGAAAATGACATTCGGTTATGTGAGGCATACAGAACTGCAGCCACCTACAACCAAAACAGAGCTACACCCAGACATATAATAATCAAGATACTAGAAATTCAATATAAAAACAGAATATTAAAAGCCATAAGAGAAAAGAAACAGATTTCCTATGAAGATAAGCCCATCAAGATCACAGCAGACTTCTCTACACAGATCATCAGATCAAGAAGAGCTTGGAGCGAAGTATTCCAAGCCCTGAAAGAAAATAACCTCCAGTCCAGATTGATGTACCCTGCAAAGCTGTCACTAGAAATTAATGGAGAAACAAGATGCATCCATGACAAAGAGGAACTGGGGGAATTTGTGACCACCAATCGAACCCTGCAGAAAATACTGAAGGACATTCTAGAGAGAGAGAAAAAAATACCGGGATTTTAGGAACAGTGGCAGAAAGGCCTCAACGAGTGGGGCAGGCAGTAGAATGAAGGAGAAAACTAGACAAACAAAGGCAGACAAATATCATAGCAGAAATAAGGCAGAGAAGGATGACTAGAATCTCTAACATAGATGGCCTTGATACACTATATTGTTAATAGTGCACCAGGATTTAAAACCCACATTACTCACACTACTCTGCTTAGATGTGTTATATTCTGTTCCAGTCATTCTACTGGTACTAGATTTGAGGGCACAGACAGTTATCCCGAAAATGACAGGATATAGTACAGTAATCAGCCTTAATTTTCTATTAACTTAATCTAAAGCTCTGTAAAACCTACACTGTTTTACCATGACTGATCATAATTGAATCTGGTCTGTTCGATCGCTGTTTTGTATTGACAGATTTTATTCAAAGCTGTTATGATTGATAGTATCAAGTCTGAGAGTATAGGCAACTGTACTGAAGATGACAAGATTCACTAGAATATCCACTCTGGTTCGACTATTACCTGCTTTTGAAGTTTTATACTGTCTACAATGTTTTATTTTTACTAATATTGTTATGTACTGCTATATTCAATTATACTGCTATATTCACTTATGCCTGATGATATAGACAGTTCTATTGAAGATAATAAGGGACAACTCAGTAATCATTGTAAATCACCTTGTACTGTGGTTTTATATGACATTTTGGCTTCATGTTTTTATAGGAATTTGTTTTGTTTTGTCTTGCTAGGTTTTGTTTTTCCCTCTAATACAGAAAGGATAGAAATACATGTAGAGACTCATGCATGTGTAGCTGTTCACACTCTCACTGTTTGAATATCTGCTTTGTATGCTTTAATTTTGTAACTTGAACAACTATTTCTAAGAGGACAATATGTAATTTATCAACTAATGATTTCTTATTGTTTATCTTTTTTTTTTTTTTAAATTCTGTATTATCTCTACCCTTTACATGTTTTTTTCTCTTGAAATTAAAAAAAGAATTATAGATATGCCTTAGAATTTCTACCAAAATCTGTTTTCCTCATCCTCCTTCAGAAGGCACTCGAGTCCCTAGGGCCTCGGGAGGAACAGCATAGCAGATATTTGCACTCTTTACACTGGTTGCTGAACTGTGTAGAATTTATCCTTTGTGGCATGATGTTCATTAATTCTTAATTAATTTGTGTTTCATAAAATTGGAGACTGGAAAAAAATGCACCTGTCTGTCCACTGGCACTTTTGTGGTGTTCACCTGTGGTGGAGTGGAGCATTTCCTGCGCATATGTAAGGCCCCATTCTCTGCAGAGAGTGCTTTTGGCTGGGCTCCTGGCAGCAGTGGGATGCATTCTCACGTGAGCCTGGAACAGGAGTGCGTATGCTCCCCGAGGGCTGTGAACCAGAAACCCAGCAGGGTGGCAGACAAAGAGGAAGCCAGAGTGGGCAAGGTTCATCAGTGGACATGGTTCGCATCACCATCGGTTACAGCAAGGTCCCAGTTCCTATTTCAACTGACTTTGGAGACAGGGTCAGACCAGACAGGAGACTAGGGGAGGAGAGGAGGTGGCTAGGAGGAGGGAAGTTTGTTACACTGATCGGCTTCTCACTAGCACCTGTCCTGAGGAGCTGAGCCCTGCCTGGTGGGACTTCAGGGCTTTTACAGGGAAAGTAAGCGGGAGCTACAAAGGCCTATTTGGTGCTTATGATTGGAGGGTGTGGTGACCTCATGGGTTGTCACAGGAATCTAGACATTTTAGGTTACTTGATAAGGCTGTCAGTTAGGCAAAGCTTGGGACTTACGAAGGAAGGAATGTCCTTCTGTCATTGGGCATACTGGACGTGTCCGCTTGGTCTTGGTGTGCATCCTGGGCGGGCTTTTATTTAAAATTTTAATTTTCCCTCTTCAATATGAAGAGTCAGGCTCCGGGATTGCGTGAACAGGGCAATGTCAAGTTATTTATACCCAGCAATGATCAAATTCATTAGTTAATTGAGTGAATTAGATCTAAACACATTGGATTTTTCCAACCTCAACTTTCTGAATGTTGCAAAAGCTTCCAGTGGCTGGGCACACAGTTTCATTCATCAACTCAGCACACACTCGGCTGCTGTTTGCTGAACATCTACTGTCTGAGATCTGTGCTGGGAGCAGAGGCCCCTAGCTAAGTTATGGGTGCCACCAATGAGCCGGTGGTGGTGCAGAAGTGCAGGGTCTGATGGCTGTGTCAAGGAAGCCTAGAGGAGGTTCCTGGGGAGGACATGCTCCAGCTGATAGGAATTAGCGAGGTAGAGGGAGGGCAGGGGTGTGCGGCAGAAGGAAGAGCAGCAGAATGCCCTAAGGTCAGGCAGGGGAAAGAGATGAAGCTTACTAACTGGTGAAGCTGGCATCCCGATTGCCCAGGATTTACAGAGTGTTTTAAAGATTGATGACACTGAGGTCTCCCTAAGTGTCAGTAGTGATGTGATCAGAAGTGGGTTTTCAGCAGATGACCTGGCCTGCCCTGTAGAGGGTACACTGGAGGGAACAAGAGTTGCAACAAGCAGCGTGATCTGTCTCAAGCCCAGGAGGCCGTGCTGAGGAGCCTCAGTGTCTCCACCCCTTCTCCCCAGAGTGCATACTGTGTAATAGATCACTCACCCGGGAGTGAAAACCACTCCAGAGTACAGGGCCAGCAGGAGGAGGCTGCCAAAGCCCCGTGTTCCACCAGGGTTTTCTGTGCGCGGTGTAGGCTCAGGGCGGACACTGGCTGCCGTGGTGAACAGGGCAGGGAGGGAAAGGGCCTGCGTCCACCTGCTGTTTGGAAGCAGGAGGCTTCAAGCTGCACAGTCTCCCAGTGTTGCTCACCTCCACCACCTCTCTGTCCTTATTATGCACGCAAAGGCAGCTCTTATGCAAGCTCACAGCTCTGCCTACGCTCCCTTCAGCCAGCAGTTTCCCCTTCCACGGCGCAGTTGGTGAAACCTCCTGAGGACCTGGCACCAATCTGATTTTACTTTTTTAAAAAAAGAGCAGTTGAAATGTGACACATTGGCAGGTTGAAAATGCGTACCCTGAGGTTCCCCAAGCCACCCTTTACTTTGTGATCTAAGTAAACGTTCAACATTTACCGGGATAGTCTCCAAAGTACTTCGTATATATTAGCTCTCGTAGTAGTGATCTTCAACAGCTTTCATAAGTACTATATTTGTCCCCACTTTAGAGAAGGGAAACCGAGGCACACTGCACTTAAGCCAATTGCAGACACCTACCCAGCAAGTGAATGGCAGAGTCCCAGATGAAGAGGCACAGGGACTCCTGTCTTTTATCTCAGTCCCCACAGGCCACTGCTTTTACAGCTAACCTTTAAGTAGACCCAACTCCAGACCAAGTTCCATCGGAATGAAATCCTCGGGGGAGCCTGCCAGCCCCTCCTGTCACTTCTCACTGCCCACAACTGCTCTCCCTGCAAACTCGTCCGGCTCCTTCTGTGAATTGGGGCTGCACTTCCCAGTGCTGGCTCCTCCCAGGACACAGAGTGCCAGTGAGGTGACCAAGAGGTTTCATGGCTGGTGAGCAGGGGTGCGGGAGCAGAGGGACTCTGGGTTCCCCAGCCCCACGGCCATCCTCTGCGGGTGAAGTTTATAAGCCATGAGCGAACCTGAGGCTCTGGCCAACTAGACTTTCAGAAACTTCCCATCTGTTTTCTGTTTAAAATGGGCTTTTCGCTTGTGCAGAAGTTTCAGATCGAGGATTATGCTAATGCCAGAGATGGAAACAGTGCCAGAGGTAAGGTCATTCGGATGCGATTCCCTGGAAGAGCTCTTGAGGTTTGTTGCTTAATTCATAGCCCGCTCCCTTGTGAATGGGTGTGGTCCTGCCTGGCCACCCTCCGGGACCCTAGATTTCTTGACAACTGGCTAAGGAGAAGATTGCGGAGGGCTGGGAGGGAGAGAGGCAAGGACAGGGAGACAGAGAGGAGAAGAGACAGTGGCCAGGGAGGAGAGTGCCGGCAGGCAACAGCCCTTCTGACTCATCTCTACAGACACCATCACAGCATCGTGAGAGGCTGCTCTGAAACGGATCTGCGCCACTTACTAAGGAAGGTGGGGCCTTCTTTTCACAACTTGCATTTCTCCTGCAACTCCCTTGGTCCCCACCCAAGGGGAGGATTTGAAAAACGGGCATGTCCATGTCCAAAGTCAGAAAAACAAAACATGGAGAAGCTGTGTGTATCACCGTGGTAGACAGCACCTGTGGGCTGGAAGGCTTGAAAGCACGACTGGCAGCCTGGTTCGCTAGTGTTCGGAGATCTGTGCAGAGATCTCCGTGCAGGACGCAGGCCCAGCTGGACTCCGTCTCCACCAAAGAAGACGTGATAAGAGGAAGTGGGCTCATGCGGCCATGCGAAGGATGTGAGTTAAACAGAATGTAAACAGACAATAAAAACAAAGCCTGTGCATGAGGAAAGAATCTGACAGTTTACTCAGACCTCGGGGCTTGGAGCCCAGGAATGTTTTTTAAAGTTTACCCTGAAAATATCTCTGCAGTTCTGGAAAAGACAATAGTGTCATTTGGGGCAACAACAATGATGGTTCCACCTATTTCTGACAATTCCATTCAGTCCTAGGACTCAGGTCCCTCCCTGTGCCTTTAGAGGTAGTTGCAGACACGGTGGCAATGGTAGTGGCCGTGGTCCTGACGGACATGGAGGAGGATGGGATGGTGATGGCACACGAGCAGGGGCGGTGCTGCTGGCAGGGCTGATGGAGACGGTGGGGGGGGGGCGGAGGAAGCGGGGGGAGGTCCCGACAGGGGCCGCACTGAGGAACAAGCGTTGTGTCGATGGAAACGTCAGGAGCGGGAGCAGCACGATGGTGGTACGGGAAGCTTCTGCCTTGTGAAGCCAGTTAGAAGCATTAGCTCCTCACATTAGCTGGTTAGAAGCTAGTTCAGACTTGAGTGGTTTTCTCTTCCCTGGTCCTCCTCCAGAGGACTGTGGAATCTGGTATAAGAATACTGTAGCCAGGATAGTTTTAGAAGCCCCCTCATGCATCGGATCTAAAGTCTGCCAACTCAGGAGAGGAGCTTCACTTTGATAAAAGACATGGGGTGGGGTTCAGGTTGGCTTGGAGTTGGTAACGTTTCCTCTCACCATACCTCAAGACATACGCATGTAAGGAAGTGCGTGCGTGTGTGTGTGTGTGTGTGCGTGTGTGTGTGTGTGTGTGTGTGAAGGAAGGGTACATTCCAAGCTGGCTGCCCATTCTGCAAAGCCCTTGACTTCCTGGTATGGCTGAGGGAACACGTAGCACAAGCCTGGCTATCTGATCTCCACTCGTGCCTGGGTGGTGATGGAAGGCAGAGGGTCGCTGCCCATGGCAGTGCCCGAAGAGCCTCTGTGAGGAGCTAACTGAGGAAGGACGCAGTCTCCCCAGGGTGACCTTACTTCTCGCTCTCTGGATTGCCATAGAGGTTTCCCTGTGGCGATCGAGAACCAAGCTCTTCCTGGACATCAGAACACTCGGGTTTTGACTTTTAGTTTCTTCCGTGACTGGGAACGTGAGACACTGTGTTAGAATCAGTTCCCAGTGAAGATGACATCAGAGAATGACACAAGAAGAGGCTGCAGTTTCCAGAGCAGAGGTGCCCCGCTGGCAGGAGTCGCATGTGCACCAGCAGAAAGGTCTGGTTTTGATTCCTGCCGTCTTCTGCGATGGCGGGTGGGTGGGTGGTTAATAAAGCTGATCTCTCTCTTCTGGAATTGGATTGTGACCCAAGCTGAAACACGTCTGCATTTAATTTGACTCTCCCCACATACTCCCGTCTACTGCCCGGTGAGAAATGGGGCTGAACGTACACACTTCAGCCTTGGCTGGTGAACGCCATAACTTGTTACAGGTCTCCTAAGACTAGGCGATCTTAAACTATTGCTTTTCGAAAGCTGAGCCTGACTGTGGATGTGCCAAAGAGAGAGTGGTGGCAGCCCTGGAGTTTTACCAAGAGTCATAAAAATAGAGTTGTATTTAGCCAGACAATTCTCTTTTTGCTTACATATTTAGGAAATAAGCCAGGAACTTAGCAAAGAATCAGAGTGATTACTGATACTGAGCAGCTAAAAAATGTCTCCTCCCTCTTAGTTTCTCTCTCTGCCAGATGAAGTTAAGAGGATTTGTACTCAGAAGTGGTTTTTTTCCGAGAGACTCCAAAAATCTTAGTATGAATTAATATAATTCATCAAATGGGGAGAGTTGAGGAGAAAAGCCATATGATTATTTTCAATGTTTATTTAAAAAACTCATTTGACAAAATTTATCACCCGTCCATGTTAAAACACAGAGATTAAGAAAGCTATCAGCCTGAAAACACATATAATACCTTAGCCAGAGTCTGCATTTTACTGCTGAAATAACGGGGCTTTTCCTTTAAACCAGGAGCAAGAGGACTCAGCCTATCTACTGCCATTTAACTGCGTACTGGAGGTGTTAGTTAATGCAATTGGACAAGAGAAAGCAATGAGGAGGGCAAAAATTAGAGAGGGGAGGAACACAGTCCCTATTCCTGTAACACTGTGGGAGGCTGAGGCACGAGGGTCACAAGTCTGTCTCACCAGGACAACTTGTGAAAGCCTGTCTCAAAAAAAAATTGAGAAAGAAAGAGGGTTGAGGATGCAGCCCAGTGGCAGAGTGCGTGTGGGTCCAATTCCAAGAACAGGAAAAAAAAAAAGAGAGAGAGAGAGAATTGGAGCAGAAGAGGAAGAATATCATGTCATCATATCATCCTGTATCATGCATCTGGAGAACCCAAAATATCAATAAATCTTCTTTAAAATTTTTAACACAGGAGAGGATATAAAATTTTGTAGAAATCAAAATCATACACAGTTACACAGAAACAGAAGCATACATACCTATAAAGTAATGATAAAATAATTTTTAAAACCTCACATTTAAACTGGCAGAGATACAAAATATCTAGGCTTAACCTGATAACAAACACACAATGTCTACGAGGAAACTTTAAATGCTCGTGGGAGCCACAAAAGTGAAATTGAATAAAAGGAGGCTCGCTGTGTTCTTGCATACCCTGTCCCCCATCCCCTTGCCAATTTATGTAATCGACACAATCCAAAGAAAACTGCCTCAGCCTTTTCTTTTTCTGGACTAGGCAAGTTGATTTTAAAAGCCACTTACAAGGATAAACAAAAAAGAAAATGAAGAAGAAGGAAGGGAGTAGCTGTGCAAGATATTAAAAATATTTTCCACTGGTGTCAGTGTATGGGTTGACAGACCAGTGGGATCAGGTGGCGATCCGGGGCTAGATGCGAGCAGATGTGGGGCCCTGGAGTGTGCTAGGGCACCAGCAGTGCCCTAGCACACTCCACCTAAATCAGTGGTGGGAGAAAGGCATTTTAACACATATGCGTTAAACTGGAGATCCATTAGGAAAATGAAGAATTTAGATGTTTTCTGCATACTATAGCAGGATAAATTCTATAGAGATTGTAGAGCTACATGGGAAGAATAAGATCACTTGAGTACTTGAAAAAACTATGGGTGGATTGCTTTACAATCCCAAGTGAATAAAATGTTCTTAACTGTACTCAAAGATTCAGCAACAGTAGGTAGGAGGGGGATACATTTGGCCATAATAAATTTAAAAAAAAATGTGAAGCAAGAAAACACAACAAATATCCAAACCAAAATAGCAGCAAGGACATTTATATTACAAAATAAAAATAGAAAAAGACTTACCAGGAAAAGTATTTGAAATTTATGTTGCAGGAATGGACTAATATTGCTAATATAGAAAAGTTTCTCGAAAACAAAAACAAAGAGACTAATAACACCATAGAAAATGAACAAAAGATATAAATAGTTCATTTA
The DNA here is from genome assembly GCA_004027455.1 of Hydrochoerus hydrochaeris. Classification (NCBI taxonomy): domain Eukaryota; kingdom Metazoa; phylum Chordata; class Mammalia; order Rodentia; family Hydrochaeridae; genus Hydrochoerus; species Hydrochoerus hydrochaeris. The sequence continues at coordinate 9,598 of PVLA01006589.1, read as the reverse complement.
AAAGAAAGTGAGGGCCGGAGATTGAGTGTAAGGGTGTAAGCGCCTGCCTGGCAAGCACAAGGCTGTGAGTTTGATCCCTGGTAGCAATAAATAAATAAACGAGAATTTCTTATTAAAAGTACAAAAGATGTTTAGGTTTGCTTATAACAACAGACATATATATTGAAGTTATACAGAGATAACACTTTTTGAATATCAGGTTGATGAAACTCCACAATTCTGGCAACATATTCTTCAGGCATTTCTGGAGAAATAATCATGTCATAATTGTGTGAGGAAGCAAACAATACAGCCTAATGGATGCAAATTGGCAGTATCTATAAATGTTATGCATTTACGCTTTGACCTCACAACCTATTTCTAGAAATCTATCTTAAAAATGTCCTAGAATAATATGAAATTACACTCATATTTATTGTAGCACAGTTTATAATATATAGTGACTAAAAAATGTCCAAGTCTATCAAAGTAGGGAACCTGAATAAACTAGACACATCCTTAAAAGGAGTACGATGGAGCTGTTAGTAGGAACAGGGAAGTTCTTTATATATTGCCTTAAAGTGATCTCCAGGATATGTGGCTAAGTAAAAATAATAATAATAATAATGTACATAAGAGTGTGTGTAGGGTTGGGTCTGATGGGGCATGTCTGTATTCCTGTAACTTGGGAGGCTGAGGCAGAAGGGTCACTCTGAATTTGCAGACAACCTGAGCTACATAATGAGTGAGACCCAGTCTCAACAAAACAAAACAAAAACCAACAAACAGACAGACAGGCAAAAGTATAGCATGTTGCTTTTTTTGTAGGGAAAGTGAGTAAATATAAATATATATATTTACAAAAGTAGAAAGATTAAAAAACATTTTAAATTGTTTCCTGTGGAAAGAGGTAACAAGGGTAAGAGAAAAGGGTAACACCTAGAAACCAATAGCTGGACTTTGGAGCCATGTTAATCTTTTGCTTCATTAAAAAAAATTAAACAAACAATTGCAAAAGTCAAACTAAAATAACTCCACTAAGCAGCAGCATAGCCATATTTCGAGAGATTTTCAAACAGCATTTGATCGTATATTGTTAGTTGGATACATCTGGGTTATAAGAGCAACCACAAAGAAATCTTAAAGTGCATTTAGTAATCTTATTATAGTAGTGATTTGACATTGCTATAAGGTGTATTTTTTAAACGATCAAATAGTTGGTATTAGTGTTTTGAAACAATTACATATAAATTGTAGGATAAAGCAGATGTGTAGCTTTGGGAGTATTCTTAGAAACTATGATTTAGAAGTAAGCAAGCAAAGAAATGAAAAGGAAGGGAAGGGAAGGGAAAGGGACGAAAGGAAAAGGAAGGGAAGGAAAGGGAAGGAAAGGGAAGGGAAGGGAAGGGAAGGGAAGGGAAGGGAAGGGAAGGGAAGGGAAGGGAAGGAAAGAAGCCTGCACATGAAAGAACAGGCCAGAAGCGATGAGCATCCCTCGAATACAGATCAAAATTCTAACAATCATTTCTTCCTAGGAGAAAAAATCTGGGTGTCAATTCTGGAGCAGGGATGGCCCCACTTGAGTTGTGCATCTTGTGTCCTGATGTGAGGTCCACTGGAATCACGCCAAAGGCCAAAGGCCACCCAGGGAAGGGTGCTGGAAGATGTAGGAGCTAAGGGGTTCTCATTAGCTAAAAATTGTATAACTTGAGCATCAAAAAAGAATACAACTGTAAAGGTTTGAAGCACATCAGATACATGAAAATCCATGTGTCACAACAGTCTACTGTGAAGAAAACTCAGTGGTCACTTTTGGAGGCTTCTAGGATATCCATGCTTTATTTTAAAATTGATATTGAAAATTAAGTATTGAGCACATAAGTCTTTATTTGACATTGCTGTAAGGTGTGTATTTTAAAGTGACCAAATAGTTGATGGAAGAAATTCCTTCTTTAGAGAATGGCCATGAACCAGTGCAGTGGAACTAACAGAAATCACTACTTCACAACTTTAATAAAATAATAGTTCCAACCAACAGTCAGTAATGACAGCTAACCCGGGAGGTGCAATTCTGACAGGCAAATTTTATAATAATTATGTTTATAATCAATTAATTATAATTTATAATAGGCAGATTGGATGATAACCTGGCATATTTTTACACCATTAAGATTGGAAAATGCATTATTCATGTTTTGAGGTGATGCACTAAAAAGCACTCAGCACAGTGTCTGGAATGTTTTTATCTAAAACTGAACCTAAAGTATTCAAGTTTTTAAGTATAACTACTGAGTGACAGGATTACAAGGGCAGAAGGACAGAATAAACCCCACCTTGGGGACAGGACGTCTTCTATTAGATCAATGATCCGATTTCTTCACCAAATAAGTGGCATGGGGAAAAAAAGAGGAAGAAACTATTATAGATTTTAGAAAGACGTAAGAGACATCACATTAAACAAGAATGGGGATTTTTATTTGGATTCATACGTGACTAAACCAACTATCACAAGACGACGACAGTCAGCCATGTGATGATCAGGGAACCGCTGCTAATTTCCTGGGGTGTGACAGTGATGTTATAGTTAAACTTTTAAGTCCTCACTGTTAAAAGTGCATACGGAAATCATTATGAGGGTGTACAGTACATGGGGTTTTATTTAGAATTACCCAGCAAAAGGCTCGGACAGGGACTGGTGGCACGGGACGTGCATGCAAGGGCGCTGGCGTAGTGAGGAGTGCACAGACTCTCCTGCCTTCCCTCCACCTCTCTTTCTCCGTTTGCTATGTTTGGTTATTTACATATAAAATGTTTTTTAAATCTTACTGTTAAAGAGACAATATGAAAAATCTGCATAACATTTGCAGTGAAAATGGAAAGTGAAAATAAAGAATTTATGTCTTCCAAACTGGAAAAAGGAAGACTGATTGTTCTTTTGTACAAGTCCCAAACTATGAGTAAATAGTCTCTAGAGTTGTTTTTAAACTCTTCCAAATCATCAGTAATGACTCCTCTTCAAAACTCAGACCTCTGAAGGTCAACTAATTGGAATAGCTTCAGTCCATCAACACAGCTATCAGGGCTAACAATCAGACACCTCCATCCCACACTTGAGTTTCCGGATTTCCCAGTGACCACACACTCCTTGCTCTTCAAATCCTAGATTAGAACCGACACCAGTGACCTCTGTTCCATGGAACCATAATCGCATAACTTGCAGCAAGGAAGATACACGTCTGTGCTTCAGATAATGAGTGGCAGCCTTGTCCTATGAAATAGGAATAAATTCATCGGAAACACTGTTTGAAATTCTCCTGAAAATCAGCAAGTGCAAATTTTTGGGCCTTGAACCTACATTTGTACTCAGCTCATCATGATGCCATCTGGAGGAAAATTCTAGGTGGAGCCCCATCACTGACAGCGAACACCATCTCCCTGTTCCCTGAGCAGGAGCAATCAGACTGCGCTTATGGAAACCGATGTTTTGTCAGCACAGACCCTTTATCCCACTGGCAGAATTTCCAGCTTCCACTGCTGACCTTTGGCCCTTCCCAGCCTAGATCCATGAAGCAGATTTGCCTAAGTCCCTGTCATGGTCTCTAGGCCTCCAGCTGGACTCCTGGGGCACATTGTCGTGGGCTCTAGGTTTTCAGCTGAGCTCACGCCGATTATTGCCATGAGATCCAGGCCCTGCTGGGTTCTCTTGGTCTTTAGTGTCTGCAGAGATTTCCTGCATTTTCTTTGGATTTGACTCCTTGGGTGACCATTATAAATAATGCTATGAATTATGTGTCCCATATCGTCTTGTTCTCCTTGCAAACCTCTCACTGCAGCACAAATCTTAGTACAATTTGGCGCTAAGAGGGGAAGACTGGGGAAAGAGGGCTGCAGGAAAGCCATGTTTCGCAAGATACTTCTTAGGTGTGATTTATGGACCTCGTCCTTGCTTCCGCTGGAAACAAACATAACAAATAAAGATTTTCTAAGGAGCATTTCCTCATGTACTTTTAGATGTCCTAAAAGAAAGGTCAGGAGGGGGACTCAGGCCATTCTCATAAAATGTGCATTCCACTGGGTCTAATTACTGAGTGATAAGAAAGGCTTGGGCCACGGATGCTGTGTGATGAGTGTACAAGAGTGCGTGGGGAAGTACTGAAAGCCCAAAGGAATCACCCTCTGTCTGCTGAGTAATGCTTTTCACTTGAGACCTCAGAAGGAAGAGATTATATGAAAAATATGAATGATGCTTGCATTAATTGAAGATATAAATGATAAAATTGGTCTCTTAAAAACTTCTTTTAATCAGAGTTACTATTTACATGTTTGTTCAGGAGTCCAGCTGATATACAAAAATTACCACCATCTTGAAATGGATCAGTATTAAATACCCAAGTAGATATAATCTCAGTGCACTGTTAAAAGATCAAACCTTTTGAAAATGAAGACAGTTGAAAAGAAATAACATTGGGAAGTTACACGAGAATATTTTTGAAAATTAGGCTTGCTGTGGATAGAGTACTTAATGCTTTTTTCTGGGCCTAATTGTTGGAAGTTTCCATATGGTTAGTATTTCGAACACTTTTCTTCTTTTATCAATATACCTCAGTACTATTCCTTTTATTTGGGAGTTGTAACAGTCACATACTGAGTGGTGGGTGGAGAAGTACAATATCAAAACAAGTAATGAATAATGAAGAGTTACTGAGACAACTAAACCAAACAAAAATATGTTCCAAAAAACAATATCAAGAGTGTCACAGTGATAAAAAAAAAACCCTCCATTCTTATTTTGGTTTTAGAGATGAGGAATCTCCAAAAATTTATGCATTTTTGGAAAGACAGTCTTCAACCTATCAGTTCTTCAAGGTGGTCCTTGGTTCTGCAATCAGACGAAGGCCAATATTTATTCTGTCAGTCTTTTGGATGGGATGCAGGCATTTCAGCCTGCAATCCGCATATTTCATCTGCATAAACCAAACCAACCACCTCTCGATAGATGAATAAATACTTACACTTACCTGAGCACGCCACAGGCTTTTATGATTGCCCTCACTTTCCAGGTAAGAGAACTAAGGTGCAGAGCGGTTAATTCTGTAAGGCCACACCGGCAGGAGCTGGGAGCCGGGTGTGAGCCGTCCAGCGCCAGGACTCACCTTTCCCCAAGAGCCGTGTAGGTTCATAGGCCCAGCATTAGCTTAACTCGAAGTTAACATTTCAAGACTCAACTCATGATATTTCTTGTATGTAAGGAAAAGCCATTTTTTCAGTTGAAATAATATCTTGGTTGATGTCACTTTCCTATTTGTGACCTTATTACCTCCATCGCTCCAATGTTGGTGATTGATTTCTCAGCCTAATTTCTCTTGTGGACTAGACGCCTCTAGGATAATGCAGTGGCATGCAGAAACACCAAAACAACTCCCAGGATTTGGATGCAAGTTTATTTACCTTGACGGACACTGATCATTCCCAAAGTGTCAGGTCCCGAGCTCTGGTGCTCTGAGGCTTTTACGAGATAAACAAGCAGGGAGTGTAGAGGCAGAATATTTGTCAGCTGGGGATTGGCTTATACCATGTGCAGGTCAGTGACCACCTCTGCCTCACACTCACCAGCGCTTCCCAAGCGGCAGAAGCAACAAAGCAGGAACCGGAGCCACCACCTGGGCCACTAGGAGACTGAATATGCAGCGAGGAGGGGGATTTTCTGCTATGGTAAGGGCTGTATTTTCTGCTTTAAAATTCTTTTCTTTTGGGGTGTGTGTGTGTGTGTGTGTGATTTTGAGACACAGTCTTGCTATGTAATTCAGGCTGGGCTAGAACCTACTCTGTAGTCCAGGCTGGCCTCAAACTCACAGCAACCCCCCTGCCTCAACCTCCCCGGTACTGCCATCGCAGGCATGTATCACCACATCTGTGTTTCTGGTACACTCCTAACACTAGGCATAAGGCCTTTACCTAGGAAGTTCTAAACTAATATTTGCCGAGTGAATTAATGTGTTTTGTTTCCCTTCTTAGCTATGCATGAAGGAAAATAATCTTAGGCGCTATGGCCTGACCTGTCCTACCTGCAGTCGGTGACCGTATTTGAACACCAGCCTGTGAAGATCTAGCTAAATCAAGAAAATACAGTGTTCCAGAAAGTTATCTGTCCTCTCTACAAGACCTTGACTCACCCTCTTATCAGTATAATACAGAAAGACTAAGCAAGAGGTTACACACCATGATGCTGTTGTTAGGTACCAGGTAAGTCTAGTCATCAGCTCGTACCCACTTAGGAGGGGTGGAGGGAAACAGAACAAAACAAGTCAGCAGGGAACCTCAAAGCACATGCCTTCTCCAGCTGCTCAGAGCAGGCACCTGTTTGTAAAGTGTGGTTCATAAGGTTCCCAAGTCTGTGGCACAGAGAGAGTTATAAACACTGATTGGTGAAGCTCCGTGTTCTGGACCAGGGCCCCAGGCAGTCAGCTGGGCCAAGGTCAGCAGCTCCTGCCTCCCTCGCTGCCCTGCAAGGTTGCCAGGAAGAGAAAACTTACTTTCATTCCCTGTGTCCTCTGCACTTGTGTGAAGCTGGGCAAACTGTAAATTCTCAATAAATCAGGACAAATGAGTGTCGCTGGATTCGTGAGGTACTCCGATCTCTTCAATTTGGAGTCTTCTGGAATAGACAAATCCTTTATTGTCACACATCTCCATCTCTTAGCACAACAAATGGGATCAATATCACACTTATGAATTTTAAAAAAAAGGAGAAAGGAGTTATTTAGCTCCTTTAGAGACCAATTGGGTTGACTTGATTCACATTTAAATTATTAAAAAACTAAAAGACTAAGTATTTTCTAACCATTGGTTAACCAGAAGTTAACCAATGGTAGAAAAAAATGTGATTCCTTAGAGTATCCTTTGTGGCTCAAATCTTTTGAGCTCCTTTGGGTATTTTTCTCTACCCTCCTTAAGTCTTTGTTTCTTTGGGAGCTTTATTGGTGCCCTTACGAGAGACTCGTTGCAGGGAAGAATCTGAGCTGCATGAACAATCATGAACAGGGTAGCAAGCACTTGGGTCTTACTCTAAATTCCACGTCACTCCAGGGTGACCTGACGCAGGTCGTCTCATCTCTGAGGACCCCGTTCCATCAGGCTGTGAAGTGAGGGGCTGGGTCAGACCACCCTTCGCCCTCTTCCGACTCTCACAACGCAGCCATCTGTAACCCAGCTCACTGCCTCTTTGCGGGGAGACCCAGCAATGTAGTCTGACAGTCTAATGAGAAGCAACCCCTCTGGATTCCATGTCTGCCACACTCTTTGTCCCTCAAGGAAGCTCTCCACGCACTGCACCACCAGGCTTCTTGCCCTCAGGATGGTGGCAGAATGACCCCCGGAAGGGGCAGCAGAGAGAAGGGAGGACGATGGAGCGGGGAGTCAGGGCCTCCCCTCTCCAGGCCTGGTACCCGCCGGGCTGCCCTTCCCAGGCCCCGAACTGCTGTTGCAGCTCTGCAACACTCCAGCTCTCCCCATTACCTCTCGGGGACGCGGCGACCTCCTGCCCAGGCTGCTGCGTAGTGCTCCTCCGTGGCTCGCTGTCGGCGTCTCTCATGCGCCTCTCATTTCCTGACGAAGAAACCACTTCTTACATTTCCCCGTCTGCCCCCACGTGGAGGATGCGGTAGGCCGGGTCTGCACGTCAAGGCGAAGACCGGCTCCACGAATCCGCCAGTTTGGATTTTAAAAGCCGATTTGGATATTTAACAAATATATTAAGTACTTCGATAGAAGCAGATCTACAATCCCACACTTTTGGAGTCCTGATACTTATGTCACTGTGTAGACAGACAATTTTGACTGTTTCGATTTTCTTAAATATTAGAATATCAATAGTTCCTGGACTCCTGAATAAATTCTGGGTGGGTTATGGCTGCAGACACCTCTAAAAATGTATGTTAGCAGAATTACACCCACTGTAACTTCCTTTTCCTTCTTGGAAGGCAGAACTTACATTATCTAACAAAATCAATGACTACAGCATATACTAGAAGGCTAAGCAGGCCCAGTGCTATGGACCAGGTGAACAATGGCTTCTTTCAAAAATAGACTCTTGGTCTGTTAACGGCAAACTTGTCCCATAGAAGAACCGTAAAGACAATGACTCTGAAGGAAGAGTTTGAAGATTCCTATGACCTTACCACACTGAGATATTCTCTGGAGTCAGAATAAAAGCAGAACTCACAGGTCCTCAAAAGAGTAAGTGATATCAAATCGTTTTGTCGATACCATCAGATTCAAATGACTCTTAGAAACAGGATACAGATTCTTAGGAGGAGCCAACGAGGAGGACAGCAGTTCCTAAGCAAAAGTGCCGAAGCAAGACTAAGGGCTCCAAGATGTCAAATGATGTGGTCCACCCAGGGTTGGCACAGAAAATGGTCCCACACTAGAGGGCAGAGTACAGTGGTATCTGGGAACCATATGGGTCCTGTGTGTGCTGTGCTTGGGACTGTGCCCGCTACACCAGGAGTCAGTTACTGTCACACAGTAAATCTCAAAAAAGATACAGCTCCCCGACCCCCCCGATCCGGGAATAGATCCTACTTGGAAATAAGGCTTTGCAAGTATAATCAACTAAGACGAAGTGATTGGAGTGGACCTTTGTCAACAATGCTGATGTCCTTCTAAGAAAGGAAAATGCCACGTGGAGAGTGAGAGCTGCAAATGCCAACCTAGAAGATCCTAGGACTGACAGACACCAGCAGGAGTTAGAAAGAGTCCAGGAAAGATGCTACGGAGCATCCCAAGCTATCTTGGCCCTGCGGAGCCCTTGATTTCAGACTGGAAGCCTCCAGAACTGCTAGAGAAAAAAATTCTACTTTCTTGGCTGTCTTTATTTTGCAGCCCTGGAGACTGGATCTAGGGCCTTCTCTCATTTTTAAAATTTTTGGAATTTTCAGACAGAGCCTCGCTCAGTCACTACCTTGCTCAGGCTGCACCCAAACTCTCCATCCCCTACCTCGGCTTTCGGAGCGCTAGGTTACAAGGCCGTGCTGTCTGCGGTCTTAAATAGCCCCGTCCATAGTGCTTCAGTAGAGACCAGAACCGTCTCAGAAGTGGGAGACCAAGGGTAAGACAGCAGGGAGTCAGGGAGCTGTGTAAACTAAGGTTCCTGCGCTCTTCTGTGGGGTCAAATGTGGTTAAGCCACGATCTTCAGCAAGTAGAAGTCAGTCTGCGGCCAGGCGGGCTCCTCAGCTTCCCAGAATGTGTCCCCTGCTGCGCGCTGGGCAGGTTCAAGGAGCTCAGAGCCGAGGGCTGACACTGGTTCCACCACAGGGAAAAACTGCTGCAGAGGAGAAGGGAGAGGACGGGCTGAGGGACCCAGAAGGGAGCCTCTTGTGCAGCCAGGTCGAAGGTGACAAAGAGGGAAGGAGACAAGGAAATAGATGCAGGTGAAGCACTGGGCTTTAAAATGAGGAAGGGAAGGTGGGGTTGGCGTGGGCTCGGGCAGCTGGACATGTTCAGAAAGAAGCTGTTGTGTTCTGACCACCTCAGAAGTCAGTCTCTGAAGATGGCAAAGACACACGGTCGCTGGCTGGAGCCGGAGCTGGAGGCTGGAGGCTGGAGCTGGAGCCGGAG
>PVLA01006588.1:43402-120726 GCA_004027455.1 Hydrochoerus hydrochaeris | reverse complement strand
GGAGGAGGAGGAGGAGGAGGAGGAGGAGGAGGAGGAGGAGGACGAGGCTTCACCTCCAGTTACAGAGAAAGAAACAGGGAAAGAGGGAAGCGACCAGCGGGTCTTGCAGAAGCTGGAAAGTACCAGAGCTCGGACATCACCTACCCTCTATGCTAAGGAGGCTCCATCCACCTTGTGGGACTCCACAGCTGCCCCAGGGGACAAGGCTCCCCCTGGGGACGGATGGCACAAGAGGCCCCTTGCCTTGTCTCTATCCTGCACCAACCCAGGCCGTTTTCCCGCTCCAAGGGAAGCGTGTTCTGTCGGGTGCCTCTGAACTTCGCCCAGCAAATTAACATTTGTGAATAGGACTTGGTTATGAATTTTAATGACTTTCATTCATTCACAGTCCAAACAAATTACAGATTGGGAGCTTTATTTAATGTGCTTATTGCCATTTTATTACAGTTATTGGCAACGAAACTGCATAAAATATTAATTTAAAGAGGCGATCGCACAGATTCCCTCTCGAAGTGGCATGCACAAAATGTGTCTCAACCGTTACCCAACGCTTCTCATGGTTCCCAAAAGAGATAACAAACCGGGTTTATTTTAGTTTATTTTTTCAGTGCTGAGCATGGAACCCTGGGGCTGGCGCATGCGAAGCAGCTTCTCAACACCCCAGCTGGGTTTTGTCTTATTTTATTTTTTTGCAGTACAAGGCATGAAACCCAGAGCCTTCCCACTAGGCTACATCCCTGGCCATCTTTGCTTTTTAGTTTTGACACAGGGTCTCACTAAGTCCCTGGGTAGCCTGGGCTGTGCTGGAACTTGGGATCGTCCTGCCTCAGCCTCCCCGAGTGCATGGATTACAGGTGCCGGCCACCACCTGGCTCCAGCTCTGTTTGTTTAGTGAACTGGATTTGAAGAGGCGCAGGTGGCCCTAGAACAGGAACAGACTGTGGCACGGCAGCGGTGACAGCAGGAGCCCTGGGGTCTCCTGACAGCTCAGTGCCAACAACTTCCACAGTGCACACAGCATGAGTCCAGTGGTGTCCCCACATCCCTGACACTGGGGGAGGACGATGCAAATGACCAGCCGGTCTGGAGGGGGAGGCACAACCCCAGCTTACGGGGTCGTCACCGCTGGGTCCGAGCCGTTAGGGTCAGGGTCAGGGTCAGGGTTAGTTTCCCTGCACCGTGTCAAGCTGGGCCGCTGGGGACCAAGGTCCGGGGAAGTCGTCCCGGACACAGGGACCGGGCGGCCGCCGCGCTCACTTACTATTGCAGACTGACGCCGAACTGCTGTGTGGGCAGCGGTGGCCGCGGCGGCGGCGTCTTGGTGGGAGGGGGCGGCCGGCCGTGGTGCAGACTGCGGAGCTTCTCGTCATATCTGGGACAGGACAGAGGTGAGGTCACAACCTGGGGACACCCAGGGCCCCGGAGCCAACTCTGCTGCACATGGTGATCGGTCGGTCACTCCTGGACAGCCATCCCGGGGAGAGGGAAATCTCTCTCTCTCTCTCACACACACACACACGCACACTCGTATACAGTCTTGAATGCCCACTGCCTCAGGGCCACACAGAAGCCTGGAAGTGCAGCCCAACCAGGGCAAATGGAGCAGGTGGGGAAACTGAGGTTTGGCTGGTTCTGGGCCCTGGCCCCTGCTCAGGAGCTGGACCCAGCCCTGATCCCAGAGTGCTCCAGGTTCTCCCCTCAGCCTCGGTCCCCTGCACCCACTGGGCTGTGGGGTGAAATATTGCCTCGAAGCTTCCACCACGGGTCGGATTTGTGACCCTGATGCCCGAGCCCAGTCCCTCCTGAGCTCATCCCTGCTGACCCACAGGACCTGTGCCCTCCGTGTCACCCTGGGCCCTAGCCTGTCCTTCCACCGTCACTTTCACAGACCAGGGGGCGTGAAACTGGCCTCAGTCACCAGATCTGACTGGTCCCACTGAAAAGTTCCAAAAACACACTCAGCCCCAGATTACTGGGGTGCAACCTGGGAGGGGGTTCGTCAAAACCCACAGGGGACCACGGATCTCCTTGTCACCCCCAGGGTCTTAGGGTCCAGCTCCCACTCCTCAAGGGCCCTGCCCTTGGCTGAGATGCTCTGCTTGGTCTCACGCCTGCCCATGTCCATGGAAACCAACCTCGTGGCCTCCTGACCCAGCAAGTGTTTCCTTCCTCTGTCTCTCTCCCGTCCCCCTGCTTCTTTCCTTCTTTCTTCTTTTTGTTTTTGAGACAGGGTCTTGCTTTTGCAGGTCAGGCTGGCCTCGAGCTCACTTTTTTGCCCAGGCTGGTCTCAAACTCGCCAACACCCTTCTGCCTCAGCCTCCCAAGAGCTGGGACTACAGGAGTGCACCACCACGGCTGGCTCTAGTGGCCCCTTTCAAATGCACTTCAAGACTCGCCTCTTTCCAGAAGTCTTGCAGGATTTCCTCTACACCCCCGCCCCCTCCCCATCTGGGTTGATGGTCCCCTGTGGCCCTGACTTGTGGCCCCTGCTAGCCTGGGAGCGCTCCGGGGACCGGACCCCACTCCCTGCACTTCTGCATCCTTGTCCCACGGCGTCCAGAGGAGGCGCCATCCACGTGGTGCTGAGGGCCTTGCAGGCTCCGGCAGGGAGGCAAGGGGTGCGGGTCCCCAGAGACCCCGGAACTCGGTCCCCACCCTAATGTGTGGCCAGGACTCTGACCCGCTCAGCTGCCCCTCCCCGGACCCCACGATGGTGCGGGAACATCTCCCTGCACATGGGGTGTGACCCACGCACTCGTGAGGTTCCCGGGTTTCCTGCTCACAAGCAGATCCACAAACAGAGCCAGGGAGCCGAGAGGAAAACCGCGCCCACCTGCATGCAGCCTCGGCGCGTGGCACCCGTGGGGGCGCCGAGACCGCGGGTCCCAGAGTGGAAGCCGGAAGCACCTGGTGCAGGTCTGCAGATGGGGTCTCAGCCAGAGGCTTGTGTCTCGGGACACTGCGTGGCTGGGGAACTCTGTGGGTGGGGAAACCGCCTGGCTGGGGGACACTCACCGCAGCACTTCCTGGGGGACAGGCAGCTGGTCGCACTGCAGGTGTTCGCGGAGCTCGCTCAGGTAGCTGAAGTAGGTGACCTTCTTCCCGAACTTGTGGCTGAGAAGGAGGAAGCGGAGGAGGAGGGTGAGGGGCGGCAGGGGCGCTGAGGGGCCACAAGGCAGCGCGGTGCTGAAGATGCCAGAGCTGCGCACTCGCAGGGATCCGGGAGGTGCGAGCACAGGAAACGCGCTCCCCACGCGGGAAGGGAGAAGCATGGGCAGCTGCAGTGACCCAGGTGGCTGCCTGCCCCCGCCAAGGCCCTGTCCACGTCTGACCCTGTGACCCAGGAAGCCAGAGGGTGGATGGGCCAGGGCCCCACCAGCAAGTCCAGCCTCGACTCTCCCCATCTGCTGAGGTCAGGGTCCCCTCCAGAAAGGGGGGCAGAGAGGAAGCGCTTGCAGGACCCAGTCACTCCCTCTGGTGACAAGGACCCGTTATGAGCACTGCACCCTTGCTCGCTCCACCTGGCTGACTTTCAGCGCGGTGCCGCTCCGGACTGTGCCCCGCGCCGGGGACACAGCTGCCCCACAGCGTCTGCCTGGCAGGCCAGGAGCTCGATCCTGGTATCCAAGAAACCCCTCAAAATATCAGGTGCCCAAAAGGGAGTTCGTGAGTGAGGACAAATAGGTGAGAAAAATTCAGCTCAGCCCAGCGTGGGCCCCAGCGATGGCTCAGGTCCTGAGCAGGCTGCCAGGGGATGCCCACCTCCCTCTGCCTCAGACGCGGGAGGCAGAGTCGCGTGCACTGGCGCCCCCTAGTGCCCGCAGGAGCCAGACCTGGGTGTCCAAGCCCCCGGCCACCTGCTGGGGCTGATCTTTGATGCTGTGGGGTAGGCCTGGAACCTGGGCTGAAGGCCAGAAATGCAGGTGCCCGGCATCCAAAGGACAAGGTCCAGCGAGAGTGACCTGTGCTTCAGAGTGTGCAGTGCTCGGGGACAGCTGGCCTCACCCAGAAGCTGCCCCCAGTGGGGAAGGGCTGCTGACAGCCTTTGTGATGGACCAGAGGGTCCACTGGGGCCACAGAGCCTGGCTATCCCCCAGAACTGTCCTGACTGAGCCCTCCTGGGCACACTGCCCAAGTGGACCCCTTGCCAGGCACCTGCTAGGTGCCGGGCTCCAGTGGCACAGTGGGCAGGGCCCTGCTTCCTGCCCTCCTACCCCAGACAGAGCCAGGCCCCACTCACCCTGGGACCCCCGCACATGCTGTGGCGGCATCCCCCAGACTCGTGTTGGCACTGCGGGTGCCTCACTGCAGCTGTGTGAGTCCAGGGGTCCGGGCAGGGCCTGGGGGCTCCCTATGTTTGGGTCCCCAGAAGCCGCCACATTTGTCCACTCCTTCCAATTCAGACAGGGACTCTGCGGGAGTCTGGGGGGTGCCCAACCACACACAGCCAACTGGCAGGGGAGCCCAGGCCTGGCTGCAGGGCTGCTGCCCAGCTGCTGCCCGATTCCTGGGTCCTCCCTGGGCACCTGCCCATGTCCAGGCCTGGGCAGGGAAGAGGGGTGAACCACACGGGCTGGCATCCCAGCCAGGGTCCTTGCTGAGTGCCCAGGAAAAGCTGTTCATGGGGCTCTGGGCATCAAGCGCCTCTTCTCTGCATAAGGCAAGTTGCTGACGTGCACAGAAAGACACTGTCGCCGTCCATCCTAAGAGGGTAACGTGGGAGAGAAAACTGGAACCACAGCAGCAGTGACTGATGTCCCTTGCCTGTCCCCAGCAGCTCTGCTCTGGGTGCTCCATGTGGATCGAGTGGGCGACTTGAAAGCATTGTCAGCTGAAGGGGATGCTGGCCGTGGGGCAGAGACAGCCCGGACATCCTGGCCTCGGGTCCGCCATGCTCCCAGCCGCAGTGGCAAATGGTGCGTGCAGGTGAGGGACATCACGTGGAGCTGGCCCTGGACGCTGTCCACGGGTCCTAGCTGACCAGGAGGGGCCACCTCGCTGTCCACGGTACCCAGACGCTGGAGCACAGGCACACAAAGCATCTCCCACAGTGATGACCGCAGCTCAGGTGAAGGTGAGGAGACCACAGGGGACGCAGGTGAAACTGGGTGCGGCTCTCCTCTCTGCCCTGAGGACCGCTAAGTCACTGTCCTCCAATTCTCCAGGAGGACCCTAAGCTGTCAGCTGGACAGCGCGGTCTCCGGCCCCAGGGGGCAGCTATCACAGCCCCTGAGAAGCAGCTCAGCTGCAGACCAGACCCCAACATCCTCAGCATCCTGGACAGTGGTCCAGGGCCCCCTGATGGGGATGGGACCGAGATGCTAGCCAGGGGCCACTGAGGAGGTGTGCACATGGGCTTGTGTGTGCAGGTGGGCGTGTGCCCGTGTGGGCACGCAGGACAGGGGCATCTGGTGAGACGCGAAGGGTGAGCCGTGGTCCGCTCAGCAAGCCAGGCTGTGCTGGCTTCAGTGGCTGCTGATACCAATTCCAAAATCAAAGGGCCCACGACACCCGCTCACTCTTCTGCAGTCCCAAGCCCCGGAGGATGAGCAGGGTGTGACAGGCTGGTTCCCGAAGGGCCCCAGGGCAAGGCCCAGCTTTCTGCCCTCCCAGGTTCCGGAGGTGACCCTGGAGCAAGGTCACCTGGTTCCACCTTGTGAAGCGGTAATGTTGCCGCTGAGTCTCGCCCACCTCCTCGTCCTCAGCCCTCAGCCCCTCAGGCCCAGCCAGGGAAGCCCTGTAGTTCCCCTGCTCAAGTCCTTATCTCAGCCACATCTGCAAAGTCCCTGCTTCCACGAAAGATGACACAGTCTCAGGCTCTGGGGACTCAGTGTGGACATGGCTGGGGCCATCATCTCCCACTGACCACACCGCAGGGAAGGGCTGCAGACTCCGAGGACCAAGTCTTGAAGGCAGCCCTGAGCGCTGGTATGGTGGCAGACACAGGGACACGGGTGGGGTGGGACCAGAGCTCAGCCCTCAGGAAGGGGCTGCCAGGCGGAGCAGGTGCCAGATGGCCAGGGCCGTCCCTGTGCTGGGGGAGGACAGGAGTGGATGTGGCCCCGGCGCTGTGAGCTCCGCCCGAGGCCTCACCTGTATGCAGGGTGTAGCACCCGCCCCCCAGGGTGGCTTGGAGGTTCGGAAGCCACGGAGGTCAGGCGCCCCAGGCCTTAGGGTCACAGATGGCAGGTTTTAGAGGAGACAGGACCAGAGGGTACACAGGGAAGAAGCAGAGGTCTGTGAGGGCCACGAGTGTCCGGGAAGGGAGACCACTCGAGGGACACACCAGCCCGCCCATGGAGTGGCTTGGGTCAAGTACTTTGTCCCAGAGACGGGAAGGTGAGGGATGCACCTTCTCACAGGGGCCACCGCCTCACCCGAGTGTCCTAACACCCCCTGCACACTTGGGCCCTCCTGGACTGAGCCTGTCCAGGGCTGGGCCAGGGCCACCAGGCAGGAACCCAGCCCTGTGAAGTTTGTGGCATCATGTGTGGCCCTTGCCCAGCTCCAAACCCCTGAGCTCCTGGAACAGTGGCCTCGCACCCTAGGCCGCAGGCCACACTCTGTGGATCTAGGAGGGGCCTTGGGCCGTCACTGTCTGACCTCATCAGGGACAGAAACTGTCATTGAGGTCGGCTGTGTGGCCCCAGGCCTATAGGACTGGCTGCAAGGAAATCCTTGACTGTAATCCCACCACTTGGGAGGCTGAGGCAGGAGGATCTTGCAAGTTCAAAACCAGCCTGGGCTATAAACAAACTCAAGGCCAGCCTGAACCGCATAGTGAGACCCTGGGAACAGTGTTCATGCAGGCCACAGACCCTGCCGGGAGCAACCCACGCTGGGCGTCGAGGAAAACCACCATCCTAGTTCCAAATCCTTCAAGTGAATCACAGAATCATGGGGAACATTCAGGGGATCCCAACATAGCTGCAGAATGTGGGGTTCTCATCACAGGAGGCTGAAAACACCAGCGCAACCCCCCGCAGAGGGTCAACTCAGCACAGTCCCGTGGGGGTGGCCAGGGCGACCTCTCCACAGAGACCCCAGAGCCAGCAGAGCGCGACCCGCCCTGAGGGTCCTCACGGAACGCGTACCTGATGAGGGGCCGGAAGAGGTTCCACAGGACCTTGATGAAGCTGGTGGGGTGCACCACATACAGGGCCTTCAGGTTCTTCTTGTACCTGCGGAGGGAACCGCAGGCTGCCCTGGGTCTCAATAAGATCCGGGTAAGGATGCCAGGAGAAAGAACCACAGGAGGGGCACTGGGGCGGGGACACAGGCCACACTCCGGGAGGCTGAGGCAGGATGGTCACAAGTGCACATCCCGCCCTGGGCAACTTAGCCACTGAGCAAGACTCTGTCTCAAAATAACACATCTGAAGAGGGTTGGGGACGGAGCTCAGAGTAAAGGTCCTGGGTTCAACTCCCAGTCCCACAAACAGATGGGTTCAAAACAGGGAAAACCGGTTCTCTGTGCCCACAGCCAACGCCGGTCTGTAGCTGAGGGGCCCCTCGCTCTCCGGAGCTGCCTGGGCAGCAGGAAGCTCGCTCGCGGTGCTTAGAGCACAGGCAAAGGCCAGCGATGGCCCACTGCACGAGGGACCTCAGGTGGCCTGGGCTGCATCCCCACTGTGACCCCTTCTGGACACTCAGCATGAGGCCAGCAGGCGTCCAGCTGGGGTGGGAACAGGGTCGGTGGTGTGCAGGGCCCCAGGGGGTCACGCTTTGGGCCGGGCCGGGGGCGTGCAGGACGGAAACACGGGATTCTCACACCCTGCCGCAGGCTGCCCTGCTGCCCCGCAGCTGGATCTGGTCAGGGGACAGGACAGGGGGCTGCTGGGAGGGGCCTGAGCCGGGAGAGGGTGAGGAGGGCGTCAGAGCAAGGCAGCGGTGTAGACGTGGGGACAGAGGGGGATGGCGGGGTCCTTGTAGAAAGGGCAGAGTGCTGAGCAGGCGCGAGACAGAGCAGCCAGGGTGAGGAGCCAAGAGTAAGGCAGCGCCAGGGTCGGGGACGATCCAGTGCGGAGCGGGACATGTCCCCAGGGCCCAGGACCGGCCCTTGGGGCAAATGAGCAACACGAATGACAAAGGCTTTGAGCAGACCATCGGCTGGCAGTGGACAGCATGGCACACGTCCACAGGGCCACAAACGAGTGACGCGGAGGAAGCCCTGACACCTGGACACCCTGCTTTGCCTGCCGCTGTCTGGCGGCCACCGCAGAGATAACCAAGACTGTGCTGTGAAGCTTACAGCTGGTGCCTGAGGCTGAGGCGGGCAGGTGCCCTGCGGGCTCCAGTGCCCCCTGCTAGGAAATCTGTTCCTCAGGGACTTTCGCTGTAGGGCTGGGGGCCAGGACTTTAGAGCTGGCTGGGAGCCCACAGCACAGCGGGCGTCACGTCCACCCTTGAGGCTGTGGTCTGTGCCAGGTGCCACCCAGGGCAGGGTCAGCACTTCCAGGAGGGGTGAGAGGATTTGTCCTTCTCAGGAGTGAGCTGGCCGAAGAGAGGAGCACGAGGCCTACAGCCTCCCCGTGTGAACCCCGTCTGACAGATGTGAAGCTGTGCATGCCTCTGGCGATGGGGGACTCACTCCCTTACAGGAACCTACTGAACACCAAGCCAGGACCTTCCTCCCACTGCTGCCTGGTCCCCTCCAGCCCAGGTCAAATGACCACCGCCTGGAAGTCAGCACCGCGCATCTCCCCACCTGGAGAGCTGCCATGCTGGACCACATGGCCACCAAGCTGGTGGCCTTTGGTTGTGATCTGTTTGTAAACCGCTGCCCTGAGCCCCAGGGGCTTCTGCCACCACCCCACAGAGGGCCTCTCTGTGCCGGCCACCCCGCAGCCCCAGCGCAGCCGCGACCCAAGCCCCACAGCCCGGCACGCACTTGCGGTCGAACTCCCGGTATGCGCTCTGCAGCCAGCCCAGTGAGGGCTTGTTGCGGCTGTTGAGGCCGTAGTGGAAGTAGACGATGCTGTAGTCGTGCTCCACGTGCTGGTCCAGCGTGAACTTCAGATACCTGTGCAGGAGTCGGATGCGTCACGGAAACTGCCCACGTCCCACGAGAGCTCTCCCGGTGTCACCCAGCAGCAGCCACCCAGGGTCACACCCAGGGCCGCCCAAGGACTCTGCTTGCCAGGGACCGAGCCGCCGGCTCTTTGCCTGATGAGATCTGAGGCTCGGAGGTGTTCGGTCCCTTGATAAGGGGACACAGCTATGCGGAGGACAAGGCAGGGCGAAGTGCGCCCCTCCCCCGGATGCCCACGCCGTGTGCCTGGACCCCTGCAGGTGTCCGTGGGCTGGGCCCTCGGGAGGAGGAGCCGGCCCTGGACTGGCCAGGAGACTAAGGCAGCCACAGGCGTCTGCACCAGACAGGCATGAAGAAGGGACTCAGAGGGCGATGCGGCCCCAGCCCTGCCTGGACGGGATGAGTCAGCAGGACGGGCCGAAACCTGAACCCCAGGCCGCCTGCACCTCCTGCTGTGTGCATGGCGCTCGCAGGTGGCGCTAAAGGAGCCCATCAACGCCTGTGCCCGTGACTCTGGAAACCTCCAGCCCAAAGCCTTCCGCAGGGACCGCCTCTGTGACCCACCTGCCTCTGCCACCCAGAGATGCCCGGACCCCTGTTCTGCTGCCCCGCAGCCTGATGGATTGAATAGTGGGCACCGGAGCTTCGGGTCCTTACATGGTCACCCAGGGGCACCAGGGCCAGTGGGGTGCGAACTCTAAACCTCAGCCGACCAGGGCTGCTCTCTGTCCACTTCCTGGCTGGCAGCCGGGGCACAGGTGCTGCCCACTTTGCTGACCACGCCAGCACTTGGTCTCGAGAGGTCACTGGTGCTGGGGGAAGTGACTGGGTGGCGCCTCTTAATGGCAGCAGTGCCAGCAGCAAGGGACAAGAGGGAGAGGGAGATGGGGCCCAGGCCAGGCAGGAGGCAGAGGAGTATGGGGAAGAGGGCAGAGGGGGGCAGGAGGAAGAGGAGGAGCAAGAGGAGGAGGAGGAGGAGCAGGAGGAGGAGGGGGAGGAGGAGCAAGAGGAGGAGGAGGAGGAGGCTGGAGACCAGGCAGCCTCCTAGGCCCTGAGGCCTGCAACAGAGCCCAGGACGGTGGACCCACAGCCACCAAGGCTGGAGAAATCTGGGTCCTGCTGGGGCATCGGGTGGTCTGACAGTCACATGGCCCCACTTGGGGACCCATTTTCAATTAGATAGCAGCAGCCTTCGGCCCCAAATTCCCGCTGTGCCGAGCACAGGGAGGGAGATGGAGCGGCTGGGGTGTGGGGTGCACGCGTGGAGGGCCAGGCCCAGGAAGGGGACCCAGCCTCGGGGGACAGGCAGGCACTGCGCTCATCCTTCTCCAAGGGGCCCTGCTGGGCCCACTGTGTCTGAGGTCACAGGAGAGGAGTCCTGGGCCGGTACCTGGGGCCAGGTGCCCCACCCCCAGCACCCGGGTGTTTGTGGGCCGCCCGTGGCGCCGGAACTGACCTCGGCGTAACCTCAGTGATGTCACCCCCCAAATATTTCATGACTTCACCACCCAAATATCCACAGCACCTCTCCCCTAGGCCGTGCTCCAGAGCTCAGAGGACACTGACCCGACCTGGACGCTGGGCACCTAGTGGCCCCAAGCTGTACAGGAAGAGGCGTGGGGGTGGAAACAGGACCTCAGCAGGACCTGGTGGTCTCCCAGTGAGACCTGGGGGCTGCGAGGCCAAGCCAGGGAGGTCTGCGGGTCAGGTCCAGAGCGGAGTCTCTGTTAGGCACAGTGGGTCTGGCTGGGGACAGTAAGCCAACTAGTGGCCACAAAAGCCCCACTGCTCCCACAAGGGCCTGCTCACCCCCGCACTGTGCCAAAACCAGAGTCCGGGCACCCCGGGTGACAGTGGGTGTGCAGAGGGTGGGGACCCCCGGGCCATCACCACATCCTGCCGCCTCTGGTCAGGGTCACTTCCTGGCCATAGTGTCCCCCAAGCCACAGGGCACCCAGTAAACACCCAGGGGCAAGGACAAGAGTGATGGAGCCCACAGGCGCCATCCAACCCGCCTAGGCCCTGCGAGGTGACCCTGGGGAAACTGGGCCTTGGACAGGTGACTGCAGGAGAGGCTGGGGTCCTGTGGCTCAGGAGGGTGGACACACAGGGACGATGGTGAACCCATGGACACAGAGAAGGAGAGAGGAGGAAGGACTCGCCCTGGGACCCTGCCAGCAGAGCTCTACATGGCCTGCTGTGTCCTTGGATGTGGTAGCCACAGGACCCTTGCTCGGCTCCAGAAGGTGTCCCAGGGAGGCCTTGAAGCAGCAGCATGGTGTGTTCTTTGGCTATCGGCTCTGGAGGGCTGGCCTCCCTGCCCAGGACCAGGGGCAGGACTGTCCCCAGCTTCCCAGAGAGGGCACTCACTGCTGAAGGGAGACTGGCCAAGCCTGACACTGTATCCATGGCACAGGAGCCCTGAGGTGCTTGGCTCCCAAAGTCAGCAAAGGAAACCAAGCCAGAGGTGCTGTGGGGTGGTGGTGAGCTGGTAGGTGGGGCAGGGACAGGCCCAGGGACGGGGGTACTCACTCCAACAGGCGCTGGTGGTTGAGCTCGTGAGAGGGCGGCATCCGGCAGCAGCTGAAGGTGACTACTCGTCTCCCGTAGCGGTCCTCCCCTGCGGGACAGACACAGGCCTGAGCCGCCACCACCCTGGCAACCCCTGGGCACCCAGGAGGCCCGGGAGGGATGCCAGCAGCGGGGCATGGTGTGATCTCAACACCCAGGAAGGCTGAGGCAGGAGGAGCCCACATTGGAGCCCAGCCAGACAATTTAGGAAGATCCTGTCACAAAAGAAGAAGAAACAGAAAAGGGCCAGGGAGGTAGCTCCATGCAAAGGCCCTGGTCCTGGGTTCGTTCCGGGGAAAAATAAAAAGGAAAAGCGTGCTACATGGCACCAGGGTTAAGCTTCGCAGTGACCCGTGTGTGGAAGCATCTCCCATTTCACAGAGGGAAACCGAGGCCCACAAAACCCCAGCAAGGCCGCCCGTGCCAGGCCACACATCGGCTGAGGGCACCTGGGATCTGAATCTAGACGATCTGACCTCAAAGGCTAGGGTCCGGCCGCCCTGCCACCTCCTGCCCGCCCACCCTGCCCGGAGGCCAGCCTGGAGGGAGCAAGGAGGCTGGGGTCTCCCGGAGTCCCAACTCTGTCACAGGGGAGTGGCCCTGTGCCACGGTGTATCCTCCCCTGAGACTGCAGGAGCCGCCCTGCCCAGATCTTCCAGTCCAGACTTGTGGCCCCAGAACCCCCTGACTGTCCAACATCTGTTATTTTTGGTTTTTTGAGAAAGGTCTCACTGTATAACCCAGGCTGGCCTCAAACTCACGGTGATCCTCCTGCCTCAGCCTCTCCGGTGCTGGGATCACAGGCATATCCCCCCACGCCCGGCTCCTACATCTGCTGTTTTAAACTCCTTGGGTCATGGCACTTTGTCTGGTGGTCCCTTCCTGCCGGCCAGCCAGGGACCGTGATATGGTCACCCATGGAGTCTCCCAGGCACTGCCACCATCAGCGGCTGCCTCCCAGATGTCCCTAGCTGCCTGCCCACTGGGCCATGCGCCCGCCCTCCTCTGTCCTTTCCCCTGTAGTTCACATCCTTCTGGGCCCCTGGAGGTCACCTCATCTCCCATCTCCAGGCTCCCCCACCCCGCCTGACCCCCCAAGCCCTTCCTGCTCCTCCCTGAGACCCATTCAGCCCGGCCCAGTGTGCATGGTGGGTCCAGCTGTCACTGACCACAGGAAGCTTAGCAGGACCCCGGGGGAACAAGGGTCCTCCAATGGCAGCACCGTTCCCACCCCAAGACTCTGAAACCAGCGCACTCAGGCAGCGTGGGGGTGAGCGCTACAGGTCCCCCCTGCCATCCACCCAGGGGCACGCAGCTCGTTCCGCAGGAGGCCGGAGCCCTGCTGTGTCTGGAGCCACAGGAGTTTGGGCTCCCAAGGCGGACTCCATGCCCCTCCCGGCTTCTTCCGACGCTGGTCAGGCTTCTGCACATCCAGCACCACAAAAAGGTCTTGTGCCATCGGTCGCCAGCCCGGGAAACAATCAGACTCCAAAGCCCCAAGAACAAGGTGGCCAGTAAGTACATGAACACAAACGCTCAGCATCGCTGGAGGTCAGAGGGAGGCAAGTGAGAGGACACAGATCGCATCTCTCTGCAGGGAAAAGGGGCCTCATCAAGGAATTCGGGAATAGCAAACGCGGTCCAGGCTGGTGGCGGAATGTAAACCAGCAGGACCACTCCGAAAGTCCGCGGACATTCCTCAAAAACCTGAAACTACACATTCCATCCGTTCCGGTCCAGCAGTGCCCCTTTCAGGGATTTTCCTAAAAGAGCTCAAAGTCTTCCTAGCACAGTGACGCGTGCGCACAGGCGTTACGGCAGCACCACTGACAGGAGCTGCGTCGCGCAAGTGGCCTCCGTGTCCGTCCACAGAGGGGTGGACAGGGACAGGGTGGCGCTACTCTGCCGTGAAGGCTAAGCTTGAGTTGACTCTAGGAAAGCGATGCGCGAGGTTAAGTGAAACAAACCAGACACGCAAGACTAAATGTCGCGTGGTTTTCTTCTCTTCTGAGAAAAACCCAAAACATAAATAAAGAGCAAAATAAAAAAACTCAGGGTGATAACAGGAAGTAGAGAGGGCTGTAGTCACAGCTCAGCGGCACAAGCGCCTGCTGGGCAAGGTCGAGGTTGTGAGTCTGATCCCAGGACTGAAAAGAAAAACAAAATGGAAGTAGAGAGGTCTTTTTCAAATGCAAAGGGGGACAAGAGACAGGGAGAAGCCGGGCGCGGTGGCTCACGCCTGTAATCCCAGCAATCGGGAGGCTGAGGCAGGAGGATCGTTGTGAGTTCGAGACCAGCCTGGGTTACAAAGTGAGTTCAAGGCCAGCCTAAACTGCATTGAGAGACCCTGTCTCAAAAAGACAAAAAAAAAAAAAAAAAAAAAAGAGAGAGAGAGAGAGAGACAGGGAGAGAGGAAGGAAAGAAGGGGAAAAGGGAGAACTGAGAAACCTGGAAACTGATCTTTTGGAAATGGGAAGAGAAATAAGAGTTGGAGCAGGGAGAGATGGGCAGGGAAAGGGACAAGAAAAGAAGCGTGTTACACCCACGGACCACTCTCCACAAGGAACACAGTCATTACAGCCTGCCAATACGGACCAATAAAAATAGTAGTTCAGCCAGGCATGGTGGGGCTCACTCAGGAGGCTGAGGCAGGAGAATTGCTTTGCATTCAAGGCCAGCTTGGGCCACACAGCTAGACCCTGTCTAAAAAATGCACACTCACTGTGCAGATCATGTTTATTTTCATATCTTTAACAACTGTAAAACCATACTACCTTTCACATTTGTGTTGGCCAACTCTTTGTTCAGGAGGACAGGAACCTAGAAAGCATCTCCGGAAGGAGTCCTTAGCACCCCAGAACCTGGTACCCTATTTTGGCAAAGCCAGTCGGAAGGTTTTTATTTGTTCAGCCCAGTCAGTGAGCACAATCCTCCAAGGCAGAATGAACGTACTCCCCAGTAGGTAGGACCCACAGCTACATGAAAATGGAGACTGGCACAACCTCAGCAGCCCGAAAAGAATTATGGGGATTTATGTCTCTTCAGGAGAAATGAGGCAGTAGGTCAGAAAAAGTCAGAGAACACTATCTTCAGTTCGTCTCACGAGAATGCAAGCAGGTTTTTGATTGGGCCTTAGCCTGCATCAGGGGAGATAAAGCCCTGAGCCTGGGACCAATCAGAGAACACTATCTTCAGTTCTTCTAAAGAGAATGCAAGCAGGTTTTTGATTGGACCTCAGCTTGCATTCGAGATAAAGATGGCTGCCACTGGGTTCTCTCCCACTGTGCCCTCTCTTCCACAATCGAGAGGCTACAATCAAGAACCTCAAGGAAACTTAAAAACATGTGGATTTAGCTGTAGATATTTACCCTATTACATATTAAAACACAATGTCTTGGAACATCTGCTCAAATATTTAAATGAAGATTAGCAGAATGAACATACTTCTAATAGCTCACAAAAAGAACTCTTTCCCGCCTCCCTTTTGTCGCCTTCTGAACCTTGGATCTGTGTCTCCCACATCCGGCCCAGCACCCCTTCTCCCTAAGTCGCGAAGGTTTTGTAGAAACCCCTGTCCTCTGGTCCCTCCTCTGTACCAGGGCATTCTGACTCCCTGTGCTCCTGGGGGCTTCCTGGGGTGGAGAACTGTACCCTTCTGTATCTGTCACTTCTACCGGACACCAGCTCCTTGGAGGTGACAGCCGATTGTGAGAAGTCTGGTCCAGGGACCTAAAGGCCAGAGGAAGGTCACTGCCTGCAGGAGATGGCAAGCACTGTTCTGAGTGAGAGACCACAGCCAGTGTCCTTGGTCAGCATGGCAGCCCGTTTGCCTAGGGCTCCCACCACCCTTCTCAGAGTGTCCGGCAATGAGGTGACAAGCATGTCCTTGTCCTCTCAGGACACTGACAGGTTTTCATGTCCCACGCTCAGGGACCATACAGCCGGGGGCCTACCTGCCACCTGCAGGATGCCGTGCCTGGCGACATCGTAGAACGAGTGACTGGTGCTCAGCATGGGGTCCTTGTCAGCCATGGTCACCACCAGGGGGCTTCTCGGTGCACCCAGCACGGCTGCTTCCTCCGTGGTCTCCGTGGCTCTGCGGAAGGCAATGGGAGTGAGGGGAGCTCGGTGCTCTGGAGAGAGGGGCACAGCCCTCCTGGGTCCTTTGTAAACAGCCACCCAGGTTCTGCCGTAAGCCCCCTACACACGGCCTTCTGCCCGGCCCCTACAACACACCCAGACCCACCCGAGGTGTAGCCCCAGGGAGGAAAGGAGAACTAGGGCTCAGCTCTGCCCTTATGGCCGGGAGTGGAAACTGAGGCCAAGAGCAACTCGCCCAAGGCCATGCTGCTAACTGGCAAATCTTGATCCAGGGCACCTTGACAGGGAGATGGGGAAGGGGCAGACACCGGGGACCCTGCTGGGTGAGAGGGAGCGAGGATGTGTCCACAATCTATGGATGCCAGGAGCTTCAGGTGCTGGCAGAGGCCAGAGGCCCTTTTCCCGCAGCGTTGGGCGGAAGCATGGCACTGCCCACATCTCAATTTTGAACTCTGCCTGTAGCTCAGTGAAACAGTGACTTCCTGTTGTTTTTTTAAGCAACCAAGTTTGGGGTCACTCCTGAGCCCAAGGAGCTGTGGTGAGGAGCTGGGCTCTACCCAGGAGGTCCTGGGAGGTCATGGCAGGAGGGAGGAGGAGCCGGGGAGGGGCAGCCTGGGCACCAGGGCCCCTGAAGACCTCTTGCCTTGAAATCCATCATGGCCTGTGTCAAGCCATGGGGCTCACCAGTGTCCCCATGCTGTAGACACATCCCGCTCGCACAGCACTCAGGGTTTGGGGAGTGCTGCAGAAGGCAAGTGTCATGTAACCCCGACACACCACAGTTCCACAGCTGTGGCCAGAATGGGACCTCAGATTCAGGTGCTAAAACAGCACCCCCAATGCATGCCAGGCATTTGGAGGAGATCGGCAGCTCTGAATGAAGGAGTCGGGGGTACGGCGGGAGTGGCTCAGGCCCCAGGCCCACCTGCTCTGTCACTGGTGAAAGTCACGACACAGCACGAGAACCCAGCGGGTGTGAGCGCAGGGCCCGCGGTCTGCCCCGAGCCCTGAGCTAAGCGCATCTCTGTCCTCTCCTGGGCACTTGCACCCCAGAACACTGAAACCGGGGCTCACACAGGTGCAGGAGCGAGCGTGTTCAAAGCCCAGCTGTCCACAGGAGCCACAAGAGGGAACTGGCCCTGTGGACATAAATGGGTGACAGGGCAGTGGGCTGCCCTGCGGGCCCGGTGCAGTGCCCCTCAGCCACAGGAGGGTGGGCTTTCCTGCCTTGACACGGATGGGAGGAAGCCAGACCCGCCAGGCCTCGCTCATGCGTGTCACACATCTCTGTGTTCCACTGTGGAGCCCCGCGGAGGGCTGAGCAGGGGCAACAGGTCCTCCCAGCAAGGCCGTCGCCCCCTGCATGGTCCCACTGACTGGAAGTGTTCAGGCTGGCGGGGGAGGCAGGACTGGGCAGAGGAGAACAGGGAAGTGGCTGTGATAGCTACAGGGCTTCCTACTAGGGTGACAAACACGCTCTGAAACCTAAGAGAGGCTGGAAGTGGACAAGAGTCTGCTGGACTGTGCACTTCGAAACAGTTCATTTCAGCCTGGCAGGGTAGTACACACCTGACCTCCCAGCATTCTGGGAGGCTGAGGCAGGAGGACTGTGAATTCTAGCCCAGTGTGGGTACCTCAGCTACTTCACAAGACCCTGTCTCCAAACAAGAAATAAAAAGGACTGGGGGTGTAGCTCAGTGTGGAGGCTCTGGGTTCAATCCCCAGGGACGAAGAAACAAAAACAAAGAGAGAAAGAAAAGAAAAAGTTAATTTCATGTCATTTGGATTTCACCTAAATTAAAAGAAAATAAAAAACGCTACAGACCAGCTGCACAGGGACAGAGCGAGCTGGACTGCAGGACCATCACCAGGACCAAGAGACTCAGCCCTAAGCGGGGCCTCCCCGCTGCCATCATGTGACCGTGAGGTCCCGAACCCAGGCCAGGACTGACTGTGTCACAGCCCGAGTCGGGGGGCAGTGACCAGAGGGAAAATGGAGACAACACTAGACACAGGGACCTGTCCGGGCACCCAGTGTCCGGGGCTGTTGTCAGAAGGTCTCCCTCGGCCGGAGAACACCCCAGGGAGAGGAGTCCAGCTGCGGGGCATCAAGGCATCTGGCCCCGCACTGCACCCACCGTACCCGCGTGACCCCCCCAGATGCCCAGCAGGGCCGCCCGAAGCTGCGGCTTCCTGTGGACTCCAAATGAGGCGCACTCCCACCTTGTAGCCCTTACCCTCCCTGTCTCTCGGAGCCTCAGTTTCCCTACCTGTCACAGGGACTGCAGAGCCGTCATTTTCCAGCTGGCTGTGAGCAGGGAATGAGGGTGTGACAGCCTTGAGCAACCCCAAAGTGTACACACTCTCTCTCTCTCACACACACACACACACACACACACACACACACACACACGCACACATGCACGCGCGCCATTCCCCAGGATTTTCCCTCAGGTGCCGGGCGGGGACAGCGCCTGGGGAAGGCTGAAAGGAGGGCTTCCCTGAGCGTGGTTTGGGGCCATGCGATCCGATCTTGGAACAGCTGGGCGTGGTGGGGCATGCCTGTCCTCCCAGCACTCTCTGAGGCTGAGGCAGGAGGATGGAGTTTGAAGCCAGCCTGGGCAACCCGGCGACTTAGTGTGACCTCAGATTGAAATTTTAAAATTAAAATTAAAATTAAAAATTTTAGAAAAGGGTTGGGGTTTAGCTCAGTGGGAAGGGCCTGGATTCAATGCTACCAAATAATTAAAAAATTAAGAAAAAAATGATAAAGTTCACAGGCTGAGGGTCCCAAATGCAGAATGATCACCATGATGACAGAGCGAGGAGTTTGCCAAGGGCGCGTGGGAGAGGGGTGCCACTGGGGTGCGGCCTCCCCGCCAGCCCTGCCCAGCACATGCCCCGAAGGACGATGCTGCTGAGGTGAGCTGTGTCCGAGGCTCCAGGCCTGCAGCCC
The DNA here is from genome assembly GCA_004027455.1 of Hydrochoerus hydrochaeris. Taxonomy (NCBI): domain Eukaryota; kingdom Metazoa; phylum Chordata; class Mammalia; order Rodentia; family Hydrochaeridae; genus Hydrochoerus; species Hydrochoerus hydrochaeris. The sequence continues at coordinate 102,067 of PVLA01006588.1, read as the reverse complement.
TCCCTGGGAAGAGGGCGACGTGTCACCAGCACCCCCTGACCTCTGCCAGGGCCACACCCACTTTCCCTGTCACTCCTCCAAGCAAGGACAGGACCCAAGCCGGCCACCCCAGCACCAAGTTCCCAAGCACAGCAGTGACCCCGTGACCCCAGCTGGTCCAATCCCGGCGGCTCCCAAGCTTCCATCCTAGCCACCCGGGAAGAGGCGTTTTCAACAAGTTTCTCCTGCTGGGCCCCAACCCCGAGCTGCCCACGGCCACCACACTGAGAGGACGTCAGGACAGAAGGCGGGGCTGAGTGACAAGAAACGCCAGGCCCCTGGGCCTGCACACCCGGACCCGCGGTACCCACCCAACCAGCGCCTTCTTCTGCATCAGCGACCTCAGGTCACAGGGGACCTCACCCTCCTCACAGTGCTGACAGCATTTCAGTTTTGGAAACGCCCAGGTGCACTGAGCCGGCAGCTCTACTCCAGAGACGGAAGAAAGGAGTGCGCTGGGAGGCGACCTCGGCACAAGGAAAGAGCTGGCCTCTTTCTGTTCTTTCCTTTCCTTTTCTTTCTTCTCTTTTTTTTTTTTTTTTTGTACAGAGATTCAAACTCAGGACCTTGTGCTTGCCAGGCAGGCGCTTGTGCTGTATCCCTGGCCCAAGAGTTTATTTCTAAAAAAACATTTTCTGGAGGCAATTTGGTTTAAATCCCCGAGGTTTAACACTTGGCAGCTGACCTCAGTCTGTCCCCGAATGCAGCAGCCTCCTGGATGGGACAAAAGGGGAGCCACCTCCTCTGTGAGGAGCCGGGGACCCCTGGCCTTGCCCGAGCAGCTCCACTCCGCACAGGTATCGATCCTGCGGGCGGCTCAGCTGGGCTGCTTTTCAGCGCCCCGGGACTCCCCCCACTCCACAGTTGGTTTCTAACTGCAGAGGCGGTGACAGTGACAGCAGGACAGGGCTGGGAGCTGCCCTCCTGCAGCTCCCCCGACGCTCCCTCCCCTGCAAGTCCCACTCCGAGTCCACCCTGCACTCAGCACCAGGCCCAGAGGCCTCACGGAGGCAGACTGGGGGTCCAGACGATGGGTGGGGTCCCATGTTTTATCCTCCCCAACCCTGAGACACAACTGTCCCCACTGTAAAGATGAGAAAACTGAGGTCCCACGAGTGAAGGTCAGAAGGCCGGTAGGGATGGGGGTCCCTCAGCCTGTTCCCAGGTCTGTCCAGTGTTGGGGTAGCTTTATACATGCCCCAGTCACCCCGTGCCTCAGTTTATTCATCAATGCTGTGCGTTAGACACCAACTGCCCCCTTGCCAGGCTGCACTGTACATGAGGCATGCTTATTAAATAACCCCTTGGGAGCCAGGCGTGTGCCGCATGCCTATAAACCCAGCACTCAGGAGGCTGAGGCAGGAGGATCGTTGTGAGTTTGAGACCTGCCTGGGCTACAAATTGAGTTCAAGGCCAGCCTGAACTGCATATTGAGACCCTGTCTCAAAAAGACTAAAAAAATAAAAAAATTAAAAATCCCCCTTGGGGGCTGCAAACTCAAGGACCCCAGACAAAACCCAGAAACCTCTGGTCTTGTAGAGCATCAGCATCAGAGGTAAGTGCCCACCACTGAGCCATGTTTCCGCCACCTTGCCACCGTTCTGGGGCCACAGGAAACCCAGCCTAGACACCCGACTCTAACCTGGCCCCTGACGTCCCTCCAGAAGGAAAGGGACACCGCAGAGTCTCGGCTGTCAAGTGAGCATCAGAGCCTGGGAAGGAGCAGGTAAGAGGAGCCCGGCCAGATGCCAGCCTCTGTGGGGACGAGAGGAAACCGGTCAGGGCAGCTTTATTACATTAACACTGGACGCCGACCTGATGGCGGATTTCACTGCGGGATCAGGGGCTGGGCCTTGCTCCAAGCAGGCAGCGCAGATTTTGTTTGGTGGCTGACGGGAGAGAAGGGTTCAAACCCGAGAGGCCAGATTGGGGGCTGGACGGGGTGAGCACAGAGCCCAGGGAGCCCCAGTCCCAGCACCTCAGCACGAGCCCCCAGCGCGAGACGGGTGATGGCAGCAACAGGAGGGGACCCAGAGGGGAATCGGGGCCAGGCACCATGACCCCAGTGGGTTGGTGTGTCCCCAAGCCTTGCTTTGGGCCTACATGTTGGAGACAATGATGGCCCTCACTGCAGACACCGTGGCGAGTTCCCCCAGCCCTGCTCAGGGCTCGGCACCTGGGGATCACACAGGGGCTCCCCACAGTGTGGGGTGCCGGCACGCAGGAAGTCGTTACGGATTTGCCACAGATCAAGTGGCCCGGAGGGAACGTGGCCTTTGGAGGACTTGATGTACTCAAAGGACAGGGCCACTGGGATGTCACCATAGCAACAAGGCTGCAGATTCCCTCCCCTGCCTGCTTTTGTGACAACTTCAGAGGACCAGACGCTGCAGGAAGTTTCCAACTCAAAACTCGGCAGCCACACTTGAACTTTGGCGGTCACCTCCTCACCCACCTGGGCACAGAGCTGCCAGAACAGGGGCTGCCGGCTTCGAAAGGCCACGAAGCCCAGGTTCAAACACAGAGCAGACGCAAGACAGGGTCCCCCTTGGTGGGCAGAGGCCGAGCCCTCACATTGCCAGGGAGGCTGATTTTTCCCAAAATCAAAAGTAGCTATGGAATATGGATGAACTGATTAAAAAGAAAAAAAAATATTTGTGAGTCAGACAGATATGGTGGTGCACGCATGTAAGCCTAGCACTCTAGGAGGCTGAGGCAGGAAGATCTTAAATTTCAGTCCCACTTGGGGAAGTTAGTGACTTAGTGAGATCCTATCTCAAAATAGAAGTTTTCGGGCCAAGGATTTAGTTTGGTGGCAGCGAAATTGTGAGTTCGATCCCTGGTACCAAAAATAATAATAATAATAATAATTTTTAAATGGGCTGGGAAGCACCTGCCTGGCAAGCACAAGGTTTTGAGTTCAATCCCTGGTACCAAAAAATAAAAGAGAAAAAAGTTGGGATGTAGCTCAATGCAAAAGACCTGGGTTTGATCACACATGCACATACACGTGCGCGCGCGCGCACACACACACACACACACACACACGCAGGTACACACGCACACACGCTGTGCTGAAAGCAGAACTCGAACACTGAATCTCTTCCTGATCAAGAGCAGGGAACCACGGGTTCACAGCTGACAGTCTACCTTGGGTCTCAGAGGAGACTTTGGCTTGGACTTTTGAGCAGGACTAGAACTGTTGACATGCTGGGAAAGCACTGAGTGTGTTTTCAGTGTGAGCAGGACAATCGCGTCATATTGGGTTGCATTAGGGTTTTGTTACGGCCTGCACTGGTGATTAAGTGTGATTTTAGAGGTGTGTCTGGGTTTCAGGCTGGCAGGTAGGTTAATCTTGGTTGCCAGCTTGGTTGGCTTGAGAGTCACCCGGGGGATTGATGGGGTACACTTCGGGGTGTGTCTGACTATGTCATCCGGAGCCTGACCTTGGGGACTCTGTCTGGTCCCTGATCCTGTCCTCATCCTCTCTGGCTCTTCTCTGCTTTCTCTGCTTCCGGGCTGCCATGATGTGAGCATTTCTCTTCTGCCAGTGTGTGCCTCGGAGCCAGCCGCCCATTGACTGAAATCCCTGAAACCGTAAGCCAAATAAACCTTTTCTCCTAAAAAAAGAGTAGAGCCCCTCAGGGTTCTGCCATCCCTTTAGGGCCGTCCACAGGTCAGGGCGATTTGAAGATGGTCAGGCTGTGGGTGTGGGCCGGCTCCCACTCAAGGAGCCTTTGAGGAGGGAAGTAGCCACGTCTAGCAGAGGCTGATGTCCAAGTAGCGGGGCCACGGCTCCCTCACCAAGCTGTGAGCGCCCATCAGCTCACACCCAAGTCAGACACTGGTGCTGAGTAACAGGACCACGTCAAGCACTTTTCGCCTTTGGTTATGCGTCCTGCCCTGAGAGAATTTCTATTTTAAAATAACTCTCTTTCATACCGTTAAGAAATAGCAACAAAGAAGCCAGTCAGAGGTCAGGCATGATGGTGCACACCTGTCATCCCAGCCCTCAAGAGGCTGAGGCAGGAGGATCGTTGCAAGTTCGAGACCAGCCTGGGCTACAAAGTGAGCTCAAGGCCAGCCTGAACTGCATAGCGAGACCCTGTCTCAGAAAGACCAAAAAAAAAAAAAAAAAACCAGAGGCTGAGGCAGGGGCATCTCTGTGAGTTCAAGGTCAGCTGGACTAGAGGAAGCACCCGTGTCAAACAAACAAAATCAAGGTAGTTTGCCACAGATACCGACAGACAAGGAGAAAAAGCATCGCATGAACACAGAAAAAAAGATTTGACAAAATTTGAGACTGATTCGTAATAGAAACAGGCAAAATTAAGAAGAGAATTTCTCAAACTTGACTAAAAAAAAAAAAAGAAAACATATGCGGGAACCTCACACTCAACAGTGGAAGCTTGAAGGCTCTGGATCAGTGAGGGACCCTGTCACCTCTTAGCCAGCCTTGTAGCCAAGGCCTCCTGCTTCCTCAGTAATGAATGAATAAAGAACATACAGATTGAAAAAGAGGATGAATCAGATGTTACTTCCAGGTGACAAATCTAAGTAGAAAACCCTAAGCTGTCTACAAGAGAGTCACTGGACAGGTAAAGACGTTTAAAAAGGAGGAGGGAAGCCAATATATCAAAAGCAGCTGTATTTTAGCTGAGTGTGGCAGTGTACAGCTATAATCCCAGCTCTCCGGGAGGCTGAGGCAGGAAAGTTGAAAATTTCAGCTCCCTCTGGGCAAGTTAGTAATTGAGTGAGACCCTGTCTCAAAATTAAAAATAAGAAAAGGGCTGGGACACAGCTCAGGGTGAAGGCCCTGGTTCAATCCCAGTAGCACCAAAAATAAATAAGTAAACAAAACCAATTGTGCCCCAGATGCAAACAATGAACAGATCAGCAGCTAAAAATTTAAAATCCATCCAGGTTAGCATCAAATTAGAAAATACAGAGGATCATCCAGAGGCACCTCGACTCACACAGCAAACAGCACAACACCAGGAGCAAAACCGAAGGGCTGGGGAGGCGGGGACGTCACGCGCCCTCAGGGACTGAGACAGCCCCGCTTTGAAAACGTCACTTCCAGCAGGGGACTTAGATCAGGGTGTAAGCCCGCCTGGCAAGTGCAAGGTCATGAGTTCGATCCCTGCTACAAAATAAATAGGTAAATTCTCCGTGAACCGATCTACAGGCTGGGTCGCGGTCCCAGAGAAAACCTCCACAGGTTCCGCCACAGAGATGACCGAACTCATTCCAGAACTTAGCGGGAACTAAAAGGGACCTAGAATAGCAAAGGGGATTTAGGAAGAGAAGAGCGCTGAGGCTTTCCGGGTTTCAACCCGAGAGCTGGGTGGAGCCAGGTGGCAGAGTGAGACGAGAGTGAGCCGTCCAGAGTGTCACACTCCCGTGGCTGGGGCCAGGGTCACAGGCAGGTGGGTGACTGAGACCAGCAGGTTCACGCAGGGCCCAGGCGGTCCCCACCCCAGTTCCACCTGGGTGGCGATGGAAGAACGCGTCTCAGGGACCCGAGGTCTGGAGCCCACCTTGGTCAGCCAGCAAGCTCCGCCGGTGACCGAGCGACAACCCGAAGTCACCTGTCCCTCCTGGTGAGCTCCAGCCACTCTGTCTAGAAAGCCGCCTGCTAATGAAGGATTCTTGCCTGAAACGTCTAACTTGGGCCTGACTCAGCCTCTGGAGCTAATTTTTAGTGCACAGGGAAGACTCCATGGGGCTCCAGAAAGGGACAGATGCATGCTGGGTGAGGGGACAGCAGAGAGCCAGCCCTGCCACCATAGCCCTGAGATTACTGTGGAAACGGGGGGAGGGACGGGTCCCCCGCACCTGAAGCAGCTCTGGCTCCTGGCCAGTGGCCTAAATTCCTGGGCAAGGGGCACACGTGCAGGTGGTCTGAGCAGCTGGGGACAGTAGGGAGTCACTGCTGGCTGCGTGGGTGTGACGGTAATGCTGGGGAGGATGCCTTGTGTTCAGGAGAAGCACCCCAAAACAGCCAGCAGGAAAGGAGAGGGGGCTGCCAGTCCCCCAGCAGTGGTTCAGGGGAGCCGGAAGGAGCATTCTGGAGTGAAGGGATGCTGCCCGCCCGAATCAAGATGAGGCCCACTGGCTCGGAGCTCCCTGGGGGAAAGGTTTGTGCTAGCGCTGGACAGCTGAAGGCAGATGTCTTATGCTCGGGGTGACTAATTTGGGGATGACAATGCCTGATGGATGCACCATCGCTGTCCCCTGATTGTTTTGAAATTTTGTTTTATTTTTTCTCTTTGGAATACAATGGATCCGAAAAATAAACAAGTAAATAAGTAAATAAAGATAACGAGTTAGGCTGGGCATGCTTATAATCCCAGCACTCGGGAGGCTGAGGCAGGAGGATCACCAGGAGTTTGAAACAAAAAACAAAGAAAAACAAAAATACCAAAAATCCCCCAACACATAAGGAGTCCTGTGTGTGACTTGGCTCAGGTTCCTTTTCTTTCTCTGGGTGGGGATGAAACCATAGCTTTTACATCCTCAATCTTCCTCATTTTTATGTGCTTTATTTTGAAACAGGGTCTTTCTAAGTCCCTAAATTCCCCCAGGGGCCTCCAACTTTTGATCCTCCTGCCTCAGCCTCCAGGGGGCTGGGACTATAGGCACGTCCTCCTAGGCCAGGCGGTAACGTTTCTGAAAAGTTCCAGCAGAGCCGTCGTGGACGGGGCAGCAGTGGGGGAAGTAGCCCCTACCTAGCTCCTGTGCCCCGATGGCATCGGAGAATACCTGCCCCGGGTCCCGCAGCCAGGCTGGCCTGGGCTTTGGTGCCGGCTTGCTGTGCTACACTCGGTCCCTGCAGCAGCACGCTTGCTGAAACCTCCTTCCAGCTCATGGTGTCCTGCAGGACCCATAGTGACCACTTCCTCCGGACTAGACTCCCCTTCAGGCCACTGGGGACTCGGCCCAGGGCTTTGAGCCCCCTGGGCCGGGAGGTGGAGCAGGAGCCTTCCCTGCTGCTCGGTGGCCCGCTGCCCAGTCCCCAGGGCTGCCAGGGCTGTGCTGGCAGGAGCTGCCCGGGCAGAGGCCAGCAGGGGCCTGGCACGGGGCAGGAGGACAGCGGGGCAAAGGCCCAGGGGAGGCAGGGATGGGGACAGGGTGTGGAGGGGAAGGCGCGCGCGCACACACACACACACACACACACACACTCATGCACATACGTGTGTCCCGGCTCCTCTGCCCTGCATCTTCGGGCCTCCTAGTACAGCAACTGATGCTCCATCGGTCCCTCTGAGGACCCACAGTACTTCACATGGGGACTTGGCCTGCACCCCGGTCTCCCAGGACGGCACCTCCATTTCCCCCATCACCTCATCCTGGAGGATGCGGCTCCCGGGGCGGAGGAGGCCACAAAGGCTGGGTGCGAACTCTGGATCCCGTTCACCTCCCTATCAGAGGGCGAGGAACCAAGCACCAGGCAGGGGAGACCCCGAATCCCACCTGGGCTGCATCAGGCCCCCTCTCGGTCTGGGATGACACCCAGGACTGGGACCCAGGGACCCGGCGCTGTCCTCTGTGAAGGAAGCAGAGGCCCACAGTCTTCCGGGCCCATGGTGGGCACACGGTGGGCAGCTGGCTAGGAAGGGGCAGGGCCCACAGGCTGAGTGAGCTGGGAACTTGGAGCTCTCAGGCATCCGCCCCTTGGCTGCCCGGCAAGCCCTGGAAGCCAGGCACAGGGGTGACAAGGGAGTGGGGAAGCCCACTGCCACCCGTCAGCCCACTGAAACCTCAGGCACATGCCTGGCATCTCAGCACTCTGGGAGGCTGAGGCAGGAGGGTAGAAAGTCAGAGCCCACTCTGGGCAACGTGGTGACTTAGCAAGAACTGTCTCAAAGTGAAAAATAAAAAGAGCTGGAGACGTAGCTCAGCGCAAAGGCCCTGGAGCCCATCCCTCTCAAACAAAGCAAAACAAAGAGAGGCGAGGTGACTCACGCCTGTAATCCCAGCACTCGGGAGGCTGAGGCAGGAGGATTGTTGCACGTTGGAGACCAGCCTGGGCTACAAAGTGAGCTCAAGATCAGCCTGAACTGCATAGTGAGACCCTGTCTCAAAAAGAGCAAAAAAGAAAAAAACAAAAACAAAAAACATCCAAAACAGACAAACCAAACCCCAGGCCAGGCAGAGGAGGTAGCCCTTTTTGGGACACCACAGCCTCCAACACCCCCCACCCCAGCGCTCCCAGTGCCCCGCGGTGGCCTTTGCCAAGGATAAACCTGTCACACGTCACCAAACAGGCAGAAAACCAACTTCTGGGGACAGCAGGTCCCGGTGGACACAGTGTCCCTCCCCAAGATGCAGGCGACCTCCCAGCTGACCTTGCTTCAAGGCCGCAGAGGAGACCCTGCCCACCGGGGTGAACCACCCTGACAACCTCCCCTCCCTGCATGGTCGCCCTGCTCCCCGAAAATGAACACAGCCCAGGAACACAGTGTGAGGGCCAGAGGAGGCCCTCGGCCAGTGGCCACCTTGGGGACCATGCACCAGGCACGTGGCCGGAGAGCCCGCGACCTCTGAGGCTGGAAGGCTTTGCTCCCGCCTCTGCTGGGACCCAACCGCAGGACGGCGACCCCCCCTCCTTCACAAACCCTAAACCCGGTGCGGTGCCCCGACCGCCTGTCTCGGGAGGCACACACGGAGCTCTTTGTTTCAAAGTTTGCACACTTGGCGCGGGTGCCAGGCATCTCCAGGCTCTGCCTTGGCACTGGGTGGGAGGGGAGTGTAGGGGACCCCAGGCACCCCCTTTCCTGCAGCCCTCTGTGGGGAGCACAGTGAGGCGGCAGCCCTCCATGGCCCCAGAAGGAAGCCCGAGTCACAGAGAGGACCCCGCAGCTCGGGGGAGCAATGTCCCATCCCTGCAGGAGCCCAGCAGCGCTGCACAGGCGGGCGGGAGGGCCCGGGAACTGCTGAGGCCTGTGAGCGACCCTTGCACGACTCAGACTGGCCAGGGGACAGATGTCCAGGCGCTCGGTGAGCATCAGTCTTCCTACACTGGTGGGGGTGTTTGTGCGTGAAACTAGCATTAAAAGGGTGGCTTGGAGCACAACATGAGGCCCCAGAAGGTCCCCCACCCAATAACGGAGCCGGTTCCTTGGGGAGAGCAGCACCCTGAGGTTACCCAGGGACACCTGGGATCACATGAATGTGGAGCCAGGGGTGGCCGACGGGCTCCCGCCCAGCGCTTGGCTTCCTCCCGAGCCAGCCTCTACATCCTGGGTGGATTCAAACCATTTCCTGGGGCTGGGGATACAGTCCAGACGCACAAGCGCCTGTCTGGCAAACACAACGTCCTGAGTTCAATTCCTGAACAATTCCAAGAAAAAAGTTTCCCTTCTGTGGTCATTTTGATTTTGGGGAAGAGTCAGAACTCGCACGGTGTCCGATCCGATTAATAAGGTGGACCAGGGCACGGCGTCCCATTTTCACGAGACTGCCACCTCTGTGCTGGCTGGCATTCGGTGGCAGCAGCCACCATAGTTTTTTTTTGTTTTTGTCTTGGTACGGGGGATCGAACTCATGACCTCGTGATTGCCAGGCAGGGGCTTGTGTCACTGAGCTAAACCCCCAGCCCAGCCCCATGGTTTTGATCACACTTCACAGAGACCTTCAGGAAAGAGCACTTGCAGAACTGCTTCAGAATGCAGAAGGCATGATGGGACGAGTGCACCGAGGCCAGGGAGAGGATCCCGAGGCGGGGCTCATGGCAGCGTCTTTCACCGAACACCCGATCGCACATCATACATCTGTGGCGATGGGCTGGAACCAGGACCCGGCACCCCTTAGGCAAGTGCTCTATCGCTGAGCTGCACACAGCCCGGCTCCCTAAGGCAGATTTTTGAATCACACCACAGCCTCACCTGCAGCTCCTCTCCGAGTCCTCCCGACCTCCGCTCAGCAGTCTCCCTTTCCACCCCGGTGTGCACCGGGCGCCCCGTACTCCTGGCACCCCAGGTCCCATTCCAGCCGCCCTCAGCCAGGGAGGAGCGGACTCTTATCTCGCCATCCTCTGGCTAATGTTTCTGTCGGTCCCCAGCAGCTAAAGGTTTCCTGAGGACGAAACTCACACAGCTCCTGAGAGTCCAGATAAGTCCTCGCCCCGGGAGCCCGGTGACAATGACCGCACATTGCAAATGAGCCTTTTTCTGGGCAGAAGCTCCACCACCCCCAACCTGCCTCACCCCCCCCCATCGCCTTGCTGGCTCTCAGGGCCACTCTGACCCCCCACGCCTGACACAGGGGCCCAGGAGCCCCAGCATTTGGGGACCTGCATGGTGGGGCTGACCGCAGGCCTCCACCGGAGCTGAGCTAGCACGCGTTATGCAAAACAGGTTTCAAATCACCCAACCGCTCTATTTATAATTCATAGCAAAATGGTTTGTTGCTGTAAAAATGTATTTGCACATTACACAAATAGACCCTCGCGGCAATTATCTTAATGTGGTAGCTAGAAATTAACACCTCCTCACTGCGGGCAGATTAGCGGCGAATCCAACAGGCGGGGCGCCCAGTGGAAGGGCTGGGGGTAGCGGTGACACCTGTGCCCACTCAGCCCTGAGGACAGGAGGAGGGTCACATGCCACCCTGGCCTGACCCTCCGAGGACTAGGTGAAAGGGTTTCCAGAGGACCCCTGATTCCTGGGACATGGGGTTTCCCCGGCTGGGATGGCAGGGGCCCCTGGCAGACCCCACAGCAAGCTACTTGTACCTTTTGTCTCAATGATCCTGGTCACTTGCACGCACACTGTCCACTCCTCACCACCAGTGCCATGAGGTCCCCAGCACTGGCCGGGTGTGAGATGGGAGCCCCAGAAGGGTGATGGGCACAACCCTGGGTGAGAGAACCAAAGGGGACACGATGGTCAAACAGCTGCCCAGGGCCACTGGACGCACTGGTCACAGACCCCAGGGCCGGGCACTCTGAAAGGGCGCAGGGGTCTCTAAAGCTGCTAGGGCCACCGGCTCTCCTGTGGCTCAGAGACCAATGTCACAACTTGGGGCTTCTGCCCAGCCTCTGGGGGCGCGAAGACCAGCACCATCCCTCCAGGGTCCAGTGGGCACCTCACACCTGCAAGGCACTGAACACACGCACACACACGCACACACGCGCACTGCTCCAAGGCCGGCCTGACAGGGCCAGAAGGATCCTATGGCTCCTCTCTAAGGGACATCTAGGGACGCAAGGCCGAGCCAGTCAGCTCTGGGCAGTTTCCCTGGCCACTGGGGTGGGTTCATTGCGGGCCCCGAGGCACCAGGAAGTTCTCCAGGTGCATCTGGAAAGGAAGACCCTGCTCTCCAGAGCGTCCACGGGAAGAGCCTGTCCGTGCAGCTACCCCACGGCCTCCCTGAAGAGCCAGAGGCCCGCAGCGAAGGCAGGGCCTCTTCACACACTGAGCAAGCTGCACCTGACCCCCAAACCCTGCCAGCCTGTCCCAGACATATCACCTGCTCTTGCCCCAGGGCCTTTGCATGTGCCGCAGTCCTTTCTGCCTAGAACCTGCAGGCCCAGCCAAGGTAGGCTGTATCTTCATCCTTGACTGAGCTCCAATTCCCAATGCAGGCTGAATGCAAATCTGGCCTCTTTGGAAACTGAAAGCACATACTTGGGGCTCAATCCACTCAAACCCAAAACAAACAGATTCGTGCTGCAGTGGGGAACCTGAGGTCTGGGAACTGCTCTAAAATGTGAGCCAGATTGTTGGGGTGAGCGGTGGGGTGCGCCCAGGTGGAGACGGCTGCTGGGCTGCACTGCGTATCCTGCTGCCCTGCAAATACCTGACATTCTCCAAACAAAAAAGCGTCGAGTGAACACACCTTCTCTGTAAAGTTCGGGGTGACGTAAGACCACCTCCCCCAGCTCTAGACTTTGGCTTCCCACAGGGCCCAAGAGGAGGCGTCCGTGAGCCCCCCAGTACCCCAGGGGCTCCGCCTCCTGCAGAAACCAAATCGGGCAAACGAATAGCCCAGACAGCGCCCCCTCCCGCTGCTTTAATTAATGTCCAGTCGGGGGAGGAGGGGACAGTCCAGTCCCTCCCTCAGGGGAGTTTCTGGAACCTTCACCTGCCTGACCAGTTCCTTGACAGCGCAAGGCTGCACTCCCTCCTCCCCCAGGTGAGAGTTGCTCTAGAAGGAATGGAACGGCTTGGTCCCCAACTTGGAGGACACAGGCTGTGGCCAGGCCTCACTGCCTCGGCTCTGACTGCCACACCGGGGCCCTCACAGGGGCAGGCCCTGCCCTTGCACGGAGAACGCTGGCCTGTGCCGTGATCCCCTGGTGTTTAATGCTGTCCCCACCCAGGGAGGGGGACACCAAACTGCAGAGTGGACAGCACTGAATTAAGATTCACGCAACCAGAAGGCAGGAGCCTGGGCAGTGCGCCCCATGGTGACTTCGTGACGAGTTTTGGTTAACGGTGCCCAAGAATGAGCAGAGAAACAATCGAGGAGTCAGAGAAGTGATTGGGGGTCACTCGGCCAGGTCCTCTGGATTCGGGGACCAGGAAATTGGACAGAATGTGCTGCTTGCCGGAAGTTCTGAGGAGACCCCAGGGAGAGACGGCTGGGACAGAACACCAGCGCACGGTGGCCATCTGTGGCCCAGTCCCTAAGAGGCACCTTCAAGACCATCTCCAGGAGGGTTCCCCTCCAAAGCACCCCTGGGGGCGAGGGAGGCCTCCAGACACCCACACTGTGTCTCCCTTGGGTGCCAAGTTGAATTAAAGAACTGAAAGGAGGAAAGTTTATCCAGAAAGAAATGGAAAACATCAGCTTTCTATGCTTAGGAAAATTTCCAATTCTTGTAACACCAAACACGCAGCTGACCCGGGGTGCAGAGGGTAAGACACCATGGCTACAGAAAGCTGGTGGTGTGACACCCTCATGTCTCAGTCTCCTCATGATGGTCACTGCCTGGGAGCCAGGTGTGATGGTGGAAGATGACCTTCTTGGTGACAGCAGCTCCCTGCACTTTTGTGGCTTTCCCACCCTTGGGCTGCCTGTGCCTCAGTTTCTCCATCGGTGACCAGAGGGTGGGATCAGAGGTTAGTGGGGTGAGAAGCTCAGGTCAGGGATTGCCAGGTGACTGAGCTGCTCATGTCCTTTAACCTGAAAGTTCACAGTGCCCAACAGCAGCTGGGTGTTGGCCTAATAAATGCCACCGGCAAAGTCCCCAGACTTTACAGTCTTGCTGGGCACACTTCAGTGACTCTAGGACCTTCTCTGCCCAATTGCCACACAACCCACCTGTGACCCACGCAGGGCACTTCCACCATCTCCAGCCACCAAGAGCCACACCCTTCCCTTCCGGCCTCCCCCCACCTCCCAGCGCCTCCTCCAGGAAGTCCCGCTGCCTCCCGAAAGCCCCTTCTCCCACAGAGAGCAGAAACCTCTGGGCAAGAGGGCAGGGACCAGGCCGGGGGTGGGAGTGGGGTGGCCACTGACCGGCTCTTCACAAAAGCACAAATCAAAGGAACCCAGGCCATGTCCCAAACACCGAGAGGTCAACCCAAGGCTATTTCCGTTCGCACCTGGACAAACTTCACCCTGCTTTTCATAGGCCGGCGGAGGGACTTGCGCGGCCCTGCAGACCACCTCCCAGTGCTGCCACCAAAGGGCGGCCCCGCCCCCACCCCGTCCCCGTGGGCCACCTGGGAACCAGGAATTTCGCCCCTCCCCCCGCACTGGTTTGGGAAAAGCGAAAGCAGCTGGCACCGGCTCCAAAGCGGCGGCTTCCGAGGGGCGAAGAGTCTGCTCCCCCGCATGCAGCGGCGCGGCACCTGCCCGGCCTCAGTTTCCCCATCCGTGCGGCGGAACGAAGCCGTCGGCCTCTAGGACAGGAGCCGAGGCCTCTAGGACAGGAGCCGTGGCCCCAGGCGTGCTCTGACCGGAGCGATCCCAGTGCCCCGGGCGAGGGACCGGGAACCCCAGAATCTGGGCGGACACAGCCCAGCCCAGCCCAGCCCAGAGCGCCACGGGCGGGAGGAGGCGAAGGAGGGGTACAAAAAAGAGAGGGGACGAGGGCACAGGCCTGGGGCCGGCGGCGGTCCTCATCTGGGCAGCCAGCCTTGCAGGCCGCGCGGAACCCAGTCCTGCCCGCCCGTGAACCCCGACTCACCCAGCCGCTGCGCAGCACCCGGTCCGGAGGCCCGCGCTCTCCGGGCTCCACCCGCGCTCACTGACCCCGCCCCACCCACTCACCCCGCCCTACTCACCTGGCCCCGCCCCGTCCGTCCGCACTCACTGACCCCGCCCCACTCACCTGGGCCCCACCCCGCCCGCACTCACTGGCCCCGCCCCCACCTGGCTCCGCCCTGCCAAGTGGCCCCGCCCACTCACCCGCTCCGCCCCGCAAGCCCCCGGCAGGGTGCGTGGAGCCGTCTGCCCGCCTTGGGGCTGTGCCAAATGAGGCACGGCCCTCGCGTGAGACCTGCGCCCGCGGAGAGGGCACCGAGCCAGGGCGCGCGTGGAACCATGCGTGGTGCGCGGAACCGACGGGAGCAGGATCCCGGCAGTGCCACAGGCGGCCGACGCAGGCCGGGGCGGGGAGCTTCCCGGAGGCCTCGCTGTCCCTGCCCGGAGGGCGCAGCGGGCTGGGCCGGGCCTCCCGGGCGCTCTTCCTGCCCGGGCCGCCAGGGGGCGCGAGTGGCTCAGGCGGAGACCTGGGGTGGGATTATGGGGATCGGAGCGTCGCCCACCTTCCCCCCAGAAGCTGGGTCTGCCTCCTTCCACCCGGCCCCAGCCCCCTTGCCAGCCTCTGCGCGGGTGAGCAGTGCCGCCCTTCCCCGCCCCTTCTCCCACTGGCCGCGTCCGCGCTGTCTTGCGCTCCATGTGTGGTCCATCACCGGCTTGATGGCTCCTCCTTCAAGTTGTCAGGCAGTGTCCGTAAGTGTCACCGCTTCTGCCCACCTCCAGGGGCCCCGGGGCTCAGGGCAGTGACCCTCACTTCTGCCCTGGCCCCTCCACCTGATTGCACCCAGCCCTGAGGTCCTGAAGACCCCGCTCCAGCGGCCACTGTCCCCTTCTCCCAGTGTGTGTGGGCTCCATTGTCCTCAAGTCCTGCCTGAAGAGGCGTGGCTGCAGCAGCTCTGGGGTCCCCGGGCCCCTGGTAGCAGGGTACGGCAGCCAGGACATTGGGGTGTGGGGGTGATCTGATCACAACGCACGATGGCAGAAATCGGCCCGATGTCTATGCTCAGGTTCCATCCCCACCCACCCACCAGGGGGTGCAGGCTGGCCCGGAATGACCCACAGACCCTGCCTGGACTGAAGAAAGTGGGGTCTCCTGCAAGCCCTAGGGACTCTGGGAAGCGCTGGAGTGTGTGTGTGTGTGTGTGTGTGTGTGACCACGACCCGCAGTTAGTCAAGGTGAGCTTTATGTGATTCAGGAACCTTCTTCATCCGGAAATGCAGACCCTCAGAGACGAGGATGCGTGTGCATTTATGCTTACGCGGTGGAGAAAGTGATGGGGACAGAGGTCATGATGGAGGGGTGACCCAGGCCCGTCTGCCCAGTTCCTCTCTTTGTCACCTTATCCCCGGAGATAAGTATGTCCTTCTCTTCGGGCATAGGGGCTTCAAGGACCTGAGCAGGGGACAGTGAAACCAGACGGTGCGTGCAAACCACCTGCTCATGTCCTCAAAAGCCCAGGGATGCGATTCGGACAGTGAGTCCTGGATTCCATCATAGGCAGCCACCCTGCCACCAGGATGGGGGCCAGCTTGGGATGCAGCAGAGACAGCCAGGAAGCCGGGTCCTTGGTGACCCTGCAGAACTCTAATCAAGCCTGCCCTGAAGCCTACCTCACCTCTGGACTTCAGCTAAAAATGCCCTCAAGTTTTCATATTATTTAAACTAATTTGTTTTTGTTTTTGTCTGTTTGAGACAAGGTCTCGCTATGCAGTTCAGGCTGGCCTTGATCACTTTGTAACCCGGGCTGGTCTCGAACTTGCAACGATCCTCCTGCCTCAGCCTCCCGAGTGCTGGGATTACGGATATGCACCACCATGCCGGGATGCTAATTTGAATCCTTTATTTCCCACCATCCAAAGCATCCCAGTTAACCAAATCGCCAAGTTAGCATCTTCTGACAACACAGAAAAAATACCCCAGGGAAGACCTGTACTCGGCTGAGCCTGGGACGTACCATTTCCCAAGGGTGAGGCAGTTTGTTTAGTTTGTGTTTAGTTTGGCTGAATATAAGCAGGAAACAGAAGGGGCCATTGGAAACAAAATGTATCACAGTGAATAAAAGACGCACGACCTTCCCCTCGCTTAGCACGCGCTCACCCCGTCTTCCTCACAGGCCCAAGTCCTTCCTGAGGACTTGCCATGTGTGGTCAAAACCACAATGACTGCTCTGCCACGCGCCATCCCACGGGCAGGGAAGGTCCTCAGACCGCAGCGCAGTGTCCTGTCCTCCCTGTTCACCCGTCCGGTCCTGGGCGATGATATCCTGCTCTTCCCCAAAGTCAAAATGCCCGTGAAGGGGAACATTTTGAATGGATGGGGACATGGAGCCGGCGTGCGACTGCAGCTCGCGACGGCTCCTTCCCTGCCTAACCAGCCAGCTTCCCTCTGGCCCGGACCCGGCAGCTGGCTGGTAAGAGCCTTTTGCTGGGCCAAGAATCAGAACCATCCTTGCCTGTGGGCGGCCCGGCTAACGCGACCCGGGTCAGGGGAGGCAGTGAGGAAACCAAGGGATATTTTTTTTGGGGGGGGGACCTGGGACCAGAGCTCAGGACCCTGCACTTGCCAGGCAGGCACTTGTGCTGCTGAGCTGTATCCCCAGCCCTCCAAGAGATTTTGGAGCCCTCTGATTTCCGCTGGATGTGGCCATCTCAGCCTCCAATGAGAGGGGGCAGGAAGTCTCTCTGTATCACACGGGCCATGTTCATTGTGTACTGCCCTGTGCAGATTTCCAGGGACAGCTGAGGATCGAACCCAGGCCCTATGCTCCTGCTACGCCTGTGCTGTACCCCCGAGGTACATGCTCAGCTTTGGGAACATCTGTCTTTATCGCTGCTGTAAGCTCAGTCCCTCACTGGCACTTGGCAGGATTTGTGTTTTAAGTCAGCTTTGGGTAGCCAGGTGTGGTGGCTCATGCCTGTCATCCCAGCACTCGGGAGGCTGAGGCAGGAGAATCGTTGCAAGTTCGAGACCAGCCTGAGCTACAGTGAACTCAAGGCCAGCCTGAACTGCATAGCGAGACCCTGTCTCAAAAAGTAAAACAAAGCAAAATGCAACTTTGGATAAAAATGCAAACAGCACCGCTTTGAGCAGTCTGCATGTGCTGGCAGCACAATTTCACAGCACTCAGAGATGCCAGGTGACGCCTCCCTCCCTGCACTTGTGTCCCTCGAACATCTCACACGGATTTGGACTCCACCACCATGGCTCAGAGGAACTCTTAAGATGTGCAGTGCAGTAATCACATGACTGCCTGCTGGAGGGCTCGGGTGAATTCCGCGTTCACAGTAAAACCAGACAGAGGCCGGAGGAGCTACGAGACCCAGGCAGGTCCCCTTCGGTTTTCCCGTCTTCCCCCAAGCACTGTCCAATCAGTAATCAACCCACTAGTCATTTCCTCTTGTTGCTGTAACAATAACTCCTTGCATTTCCATGCTTTGCAAGAGAAAAGAAAAAGAGTAACTCGGAATGGAAGCATCATGTCTGAATGGTATTATTCCCAGCTTTATTAAGTTTGCTCTTACACAGTTAGGGCGGCAGAGAACTGGTTCTCCCCCAGGCCGCAGGTCCACAGTAACAGCGGTTGTGGGGTGGAGGGATGAGTCTGGGCAGAAAGGCCTTGGGCCCAAGCTCTGGGTTCTGATTGTTTTCTCTCAGATCACTCATCCTGACCACTGTGAACTTGATTAAACCCTGAAACCAACATTTTCCTGTACCTGCGCGGGGGAGGCAGCCAGGCTGGGCCAGAAGGGAACCCGCAGGTCGTCTTCCAGCTGTCCCCCCTGTGGGCCAGGACGCTGGACCCTGGGGTCAGGGTTTGTTCTACTGCTGTGCAGCCAGGCCCAGAAGGGGCGCTCCGGGCCTGTGTTAGGGAGCACAGATGCATTCGGTAATCAGTATGGATGAGTTGGGGTGTGTTTTCTACACCAGGCTCCCAGGATCTTTGGGGTCTGATGTTTAAACCCTTTGACTGATGGTTGACATCAGGGCGGGGTACACCAGCCCCTTTCAGATGCCTCTGCTATTACAACTTCCCCCTTGCCAGTCCTGCTGCCCCAAGGTGGCCAGACAACTGGTCTGCCCAGCGTCCTCTGCCATGACACCAGGCAGTGACAGCCTGTAACCCTGTGACCTTCCCACTCCACCCCAGGGGAGGGTGGTCTGGAACTCACACCCTGGAGGTATTTGCAGTGGTGGCGTCCAACTTGGGAGGTGGGGGAGGCCACATGGGCAGCCTGGGGCTCCATGGAGTCCCCATGGTAGCGGTGAGGAATGTGACTGTCCCTGCCCATGTGGTGGGAGCACTGAGGTGCAGGTGCAGGGTCCACGCCAGCTGAACATTCCCGCCCCCACATGCCCACCCTGTGGGGGGCACTTTGGGACACTGTCCCCTGAGGCTATGCCCTGAGCCAGGCTCTCCACCTCCTGACACCCCAGCCCCTCAGCCTGGCCCTCTGCAGCAGCCTGGCATTTCACACTGCTGTGCCCTCCTGCCCCGCACAGCCTGGGGAGATATAAATGCGAGCACACCCCGCTGTCCGTCTCCCCGGGAGGGAACCCACCCCTCAGTACAGACTGAGGCCCAGGGGGGCAAACCTGTGTTTATTAAGCCATTGCCACCTTCAGGTCCAAACGCCTTGTCACCCGTGCAGGGCCACAGGTCTGTAACCCGTAGCCCCTGCCCTCTGTGCACCTGCGTGGGGAGTATTTGGAAAGACCCTTGCCACAGAGGAGGAGGCTGAGGCTGGGTGACCCTCCCTCAGTCACAGAGTGGCCAGCTCAGTCCTGGTGGAGGCCTGGCTCTGCCTGCTGCGCGTGCCAGATGCTTGGTGCGTCCAGCGCGGTGTCCCGGGTCAACCCTGTCTTCCCCTGGGGACCACTGCCTCTGGTGTACTGGGAGACGCACGCATAGTCAGGCTAGGCCGCTGTAACAAGCACCCCCCCACCAGGCCCCAGGTCCCCCACATGCCCCCTGTCTGCCTTCTACCTAGGGTTCTGTCCCTGCCCAGGGCTCCACCTGAAACTGCTCCAGCTCCAAAGGCCTCCCGTCTCCTTGGCTTGGAACTCACTGGCCGGAGCCAGGCTCGTCACCTCCCACCCTAAACCACCAGAGGACAGGAAGCACAGGCCAGGGGTCACCTGGAGGAGCGCTCATGACCTGGGGGTCTTGCCAGGGGCTGGTGATGGTCCTGTCCCTGGAGGAGGCTCTTCCGCCCCACCTACTGGGTCCTGCTTCTCCCAGCATCTCTGCTGCACCCTCCTGGGTTGGGTCCCCCCTTGAAACACTGCTTCCCTCCACTGGGGCTCTGCAGAGGGGCCCATGGGGAGAGGCAGTGCAGCTCCTAAGGAAGGTGGCGTTGGAGAGCGGCAGGGAGCCTCGCTGTCACACATGCGCACGTCACATGCACACGAGTACACGTGCACCCCAAGTGTCCGCTCTGGGAAGGGTGCAGGCAAGGCATCCACACCCACAGCTGGACTCTCCCGGATGCCCCCTCACTAGCTGACCCTGCTCTGCCTCCAGGACAGGCCTGAGCCTAGGGACCCACCCACAGCAGGATGGCCCTGCCTCCTGCCGGGCCCCACCCCAGTCCAGCTCTGTGGAAGGAACCGAGTCAGAACCGAGGTCCTGGAGGGCTGACTTCCTCCCCACTTCAACACTGCCTGGACACTTCTGCTCCCTCCACCCCAACTGGTCCCCAAGCCATCTCCTCCCCTGCTGACCACACAGCTCGCACCTGGCCTCCTACAGCCCGGCTGCCCAGGGACAGGCCGAGAGCTTGTGTTACACCCCGTGCCTTGGAGCAGAAGCTGCCGCCCAGGTGGCTGCTGGTGAAGGCCACTCACAGGGGAGGCCTCTGCCCTCCCCCCCCGGCCCAGCCTACACAGGACAGGGCATACACCCATGCTGCACACCAGCTCGCTCCTCCTGTCCCTTCTCCCTACACCTGGGGGGTCCCCCTGAGAACACCTGCCGGGCACACAGCTCGGCCTGGAGCCGCCTGGCTCTCTGCTGGCCTGGGAGCTTGAGCCCTGGCTTCCTCCACGGGTAAATCCAGCCTGCACTTCTTCTCCCAGGGCCCCGGCAACCCCACCTGCGCCCTGAGGCCTGGGCTCTGCCGAAGACACTGGCTAGACAGCTGGCTGTCTTGTCCTTTGCAGTGCCATCAGTGCATTGGCTGAGGCCTGGGCTTTAGGTCACACCCCTCCCAGACAGTCCCTGTCACGCGCTTGTGGCTTGTATACACACACAGTCATACGGCCACACACACCCCTGCACGCCTGCTCACATGCAGCCTGGAGAGCCTCCCTACCCCCACCCTGTGGGGTCCTGTGCAAAGCCAGGGAGTGGCCGGGCGGCTGGGTGGACTGCAGCCCAGGATGGGCCTTCTGCAGCCAGGAGAGCTGTGACCCCGGACGCCAGGGGCACACAGACAAGGAGCTGTAGACACCAGTGGGTAGACACATTTTATTCCACCCTGCCTGGCCCAGGGGCCACCTCAGGAGGAGGGAGGGCAGGTGTAGCCCCAGGAGGCCCCGGGGGCGAGGGCTCTGTGTGCTGCAGAGTGATGCCCACCCCCTGGGGGCGAGACTGGCTGTACAGGCAGATGCCACCAATTTAGTCTCTGTGATGGACATAGGCACTGCTGGCCATGTCAGATGCTTGCTGTGCCCCTGGTGACACTGAGGTGACCGCTCTTCACTGGACGGGAGAATAAAGTGACCGAGGAAATGAGGAGGGTGCCGGGGTGTGGGGACGAGACTTGAAGAGAGTAGAAAATTCTTGCACGCACGCGCACGTACACACCACAGGGTCACACACTCACTCGGGCGCAGGGCAGGTGCTGCGGCCTGCCCCTCACACGGCGCTCTGCCGGCCCCCGGTCCTGTTGAAGTCGGACACAGTGGAGCCACCGCCCCGGCCAAAGTCAATGAAGATGCCTTCGGAATCCGAGTCCGCCGACCCTGGGGTCTGGTCCACCAGGGTCTCAGGGCTGGGGCTGGGCGGGGAGCTGAGGGCCGGGCCGGGCTTGGCGGGCGGGTACAGTCTGCTGGGGCAGGGCCCCGAGTGGGGCGTCGTGATGCCCTGGCTGGGTATGTCGGGGAAGCCCTGGGGCTCGGGGCAGGACGTCATCTCAGACACCGAGTGCCTGCGGATGCTGGTGCCACCGGCCACCGCGCCCTCGGCCTCGTGCTCAGCCACGGGGTTCAGCAGCGGCGTGTTGTAGCTCTTGGACCGCACCACGGGGTTCTTGGCCAGGACGTCCCCCGAGCGGGAACGGCGCAGGAGACGCTTCTCTGGAGGGAGAGGTGCAAGGTCACAGTGGGCTCCCTCACCCTGGCCCCGTCCCTCCTCTGCCAGGGAGAGCTCACGGGCTGCCTCCTCCCCAAGGGACGCAGCTGCCACCCTCAGCCTGGCCGGCAGTGGGACCTTAAGTCAGTTACCTGGGTCCAAATCAGCACCTGTGTCACTGACATCAATGCTCTGTGCCTCAGTTTCCCCATCACGTGAACTACCAATCTTAGGGGCTGGCACTTTCCTGGGCAGACTCAGCTCCCGCCTTCCCAGGTCTGCTGTCCCAGAGCTCAGGGGACAAACCCACAGGGTAAGCTGCAGGGGTGGTGGTGGCATGGGCTCCGAGAAGATGGGGGACAAGGGCCCTGTAGGGACCATCAGGGAGGGGATCACTGAGTGTGGAGCAGCTGAGGGCAGGGTCCCTGCAGCTCCCCACAGTGACCACAAGGTGGTAGGGCAGAGTACAGCAAGTGGCCTTTCTGGAAGGGAGGCCAGAGGTTGGGGTCCCCTTGTCCAGGATCCAGGGGCACATGGGCAGGTAAAGGGCCATACTCACTGGCTATGGGACCTGGCTGAGTTACCCAGCAGGGGAAGGGGATTCTGTCCCAGCAGGTGGGAACAGGTGGCCACTCCTGGTGGGGACTGGGAGTCCCAAAGTGGCCTTTGCACTGTGGATGGCTCTCGGCAGGGTGCCCCCACCCTTCAGCCCCACAGTCACTGAGCAGGCTCAGACATCCACTGTCCCTGCTGGACCAGAGCCCAGGAGGGTGGGACTTGGTCCCTGGTGCCCAAGTGGCATGGAGCGAACCAAAGGAGCAATGTGGCAGCTCTGGTGGACACGCTGGGCTGCTCCGGTCACCCCACCCTCATGTCCTCCTATCCCCATGCCGCTTCCCGGTTAGGAGCAGGGATTCCTCGGCCGGGCATTGCCGTGAGCTGCGCCTTCTTCCAACCTGCAGGACTGAGTGGGGCTATGACCTCCGGGGACTGGGGCCTCCTGGTGGCTCTTGGGTGTCACCACGTGGTCACTCGTGGGTCTGCAACCCCTCCCTGCCCCAACCCCAAGAGCCCAGACTGACAGACAGCTGGTGGCTTACTGCAGGACCCCGTCCCTGCCCAGGATCCAAGTGACCCCTACCCAGGATGCAGGAGTGGACGAAGGGACCCTCACTGGAGTAGAGGCCGTAGGTGCCCAGGTACGGTGACACCACCTTCTGGACCAGTGTCTCCAGGCGCAGGTAATCTTCGGTTGTTCCCCGGGCTTCGTGCACACCCTGGAAGGGAGCGAGGGGTGGTGCGTGCGTGTGCGTGCGCCACACCTCTGCCCAGCCTGTCCCTGCCTCCTCCTATGCCCACCTCGCTGCTCCAGCGCCCTCTGCGCTGCTTGCTGCCGGCCGTGTGTGGGGCCTGGGATGCCCCGTGCAAAGGGCACTGAGGACAGAGAAGGCGTGACTTTGCCCGGTCCCGGGTAGCAGCTCCTCCTCCCTGTGCTCGGCCTCCTCCTGATGCTCCTGGGCTGCCTCTCGTCCCTGCCCCTGACCAATGAAGCCCCTCCCAGCCCTTGAGGTTAAGAAACGAGTCTGCCATCCCCCACCTGGGTGCACCCTGGCTGTCCCCGCTCCAATGAGTGCTTGCTGAATGAATAAGCAGTGTGAAGGAGTGAACGAATACAGACAGCATGGCCTGAGGGCTGCTGGCTGCTGACCTTGGGGAGAATGCTAAGTGACAGTCATGCCAGAGAGAGGGGACAGCCAGTGTTCAGGATGGGTGGGGTGCAGGGACCTGGTACCAGGCCGGACACAGCTCTGTGACTCACAGGAAGTCACCTGTGGCCCAGGAAGCTGGCCTGGTGGAAACTCCCGAGCCTGGCCCGGACATTGGCCTGGAGGTGGTGGAGGGGACCCTGCACCCTGCGGGCCATCTCTGCCTGTAGCACTGCAGAGGCAGGTGGGTAACAATGATCCTGCCACTGCTCCAGAGCTGGCCCGGTGCCTCTCGGACCTCCTGCCACCCACATTTAGCACCTGTGTGAGCCGCGTCCCAGCCCTGTGTTGGGGTCCCTGGGCAGGAGCTGGGCCCCTGGGGCTGAACCGGGTGTACAGTAGGTCCTCGGCAGGAGCTGTGACCTCAGTCCCACTCTAGACCCAAGATAGCAGGGATCAAGTTCCCTAGGGACACATGTGCCAGAGACCTGGTCAGGTCATTTGTGATGGTCAACCTGATGTTTGGCAGCCCTTGGGGACTGGCGGGGCTCCCTCCGGGGAGTGCCGGGGTGGTCATGGAGGTACGACCTTGGGCACTCAATCTTCTCTCTGCCCCTTCTTCTCTGGCCCCCAGGACCTGAGCAGCTTCACTCCACCAGCTGCTTTCACCATGATGCTCCTGCCCTGGAGCCAGGGCACCACGGACTGAATCCCCTGAAGCTGTGAGCCAGATTAACCGACCCCCCGAGCTGTGGGTGTCAGGTACACCCACAGGTATCCAGGAAAGTAACTCAGGAGAGTGTCCAGGTAAGTGTACCAGGAAAGTGCCAGCCCGAGGGACTGGGAAGCCCATCCAGGAAGCCACAAGAGGCTCCACAACCACCAGGGGGCAGCACCGCTGGGCCGCAGCCACCAACATACCTGGCTGGGTCGATCACAGCCCAGTCCCCTGGGGCGTCCATGCAGGATTTCCCTGGATTTCTCCCCACAACCCACACACCTGCTGCCAGGTAGAAGGTCTCGTCAGACACATGGGGACACTGAGGTCCAGCCAGCCGGCAGCTAGGCCAGGCTGCCAGGTGACCTGTAACTTCCTGTTCCACTTCCATCTGGCTCTGGGACCTTCAGGGGCGCTTCTGGCCCAAGGGCCGACCCCATACACCTGACCCTAAAAGGATCCCATACACGGGGTTCACGAAGACACAGGGCCTGAGAAGCAGGGCGGGGCTGGCTCTGTGGGCCCCAGCAGGCATGGACTGCATCTGTCCACTGTCCTGTACCCGGAGACGGGCTGGTACCTTGAGCCACTGTGCTCTCTGCAGGGCAGGGGAACAGCAGGCCATAGGGGCGCAGGTACTGCTGTGGCCCTGGCCCCGTCTGGGGCACGATGGAACTGCTGCAGCCACTGTGAGAGCACGTGGTGCGGTGCCCAGGGCCTCAGGGGCTGAGCCAGTGTCCCGGAGGAACAACCATGGTCCCCCTTGCACGCCAGCCAGCCCCGGCCCCCACAGCCTGGCCTGGTGTCTTCCCTCTCGCCCGGCAGACTGGCCCCCTGCAGGCCCAGCCCGAGGCACCCAGCCCACCTGCAGCCAGCCCCGGCCCCCGCAGCCTGGCCTGGTGTCTTCCCTCTCCGCCCGGCAGACTGGCCCCCTGCAGGCCCAGCCCGAGGCACCCAGCCCACCTGCAGCACAAGCAGCATCTGCACAATGGCTGGTGGCACGCGGGCGTGGGCACGGGCCAGGGCGTCCTCCAGCTTCACGCTCAGGGTGATGGCATTTCGGAAGTGCAGCAGGGCCAGCTGGCGCACGGACGGCTCCTTGCCCTGAGGACACAGGGTGTGCAGGGTGCCGGAGCCCCGGTGACCCTCGGGCCCCGCCCACCCCTTCCCAGGTGAGGCCTTCACCACCGTGTCCCCCACCTGCACGGGGTAGAAGATGGCCTGCAGCGTGGGCAGCACGTCACTGAAGAAGAAGTCCCAGGTTTCCGCCAGCGAGTCCAGCAGCTTCTGTCCTGTGGGACGAGGAGCCGTCACCTCCTGCCCTGGCCCTTTCCATACACCCAAGACAAGCCAGGCCCTGCACTAAGCCCACGGGCGCCTGCCAAGGCCGACGTCTGTCCATGGCCCGAGTCTGTCCCTCAGCTGCTCTATGCCTCTGTGCTCTCGGCCGTGAAATTCGACAGTGACACGGTCACCTCCCAGACCTGGGGGTCCAAGGACACTGAGCCACGAGGCTCAGAGTGTGGTGCTGGTGGTCACTGGTGACCAGTTCCCCTTTGTCACGGGCATGCCCACACTGTCTCCAATGCCACCAGGTCGTAGCCCTGCCCCAGCACCACCAGACCCTCCTAACTGGAGCGCAGGAGTCAGGCGCTGGCCCCTATTGACCTGTCTGTTCATCCAACAAGCTTTTCTGGGGTATCCATTCTGGCCAGCTCCCTGCTGGGCACTGGGGACCCTACTGATCCCCACCAGCTTCCAGACCATCAGGTGACAGGGAGGGGATATAGATGGTGGCTGGGAGGACAAGAACAGGAGACGACCCCCATGGTCAGTGACCTGGGCTGCCCTCCAGGCCTCTTTCCCTCAAGGCCAGGCCGCACCTGCCTGCTGCCAGGGGTAGATCTGGGGGAGCTGGATAGCCCCCCAGTGGTAGCACCCTGTCCCCAGCAGGAGAGGGGTGAAGAAGCAGGGGGCTTCCTGGAGGCACTGTGCAGGTCAGATGCAGGGAATGGCTTGCCCGAGGAGCTGTGAACCCTCCATGCAGGGCTGCAGAGTGGGTGCACAGAAAACCCCGTGGACACCTTGGCTTTGGGACAGCTCGAGTGCCCAAGCTGGCTCCGTGCTCTGCCAGGAAGAGCAACCCACAGAGCTCACGGCCCTGAGCGTGTCCCCAGGGGCTCTGAGCATGGCAGGAGGGTCTCCGAGTGCCTCTGGCTGCCTTCCCAACACCATGGGCAAGCAGAGGCTGGGTGGAGAGCCTGGCCCTGGCCCCATCACTTTCCGTGGGCCCTGTCTCCCCCGGGAACCCTGTCTAGCTGGCCCCGTGCAGTGGCCCGGCCTCCGTGTGTGGCCTGCACCTGGCTCAGGGTGAGGTGGCCGCAGAAGTCCAGCAGGCGATGCTCTGGCCCCAGGGGACCCGCCTGCACACAGAGGCCCTTCAGGGCTGCCGACCCACGAGAAGAATGGGTGCTCAGTGTCTGCTGGCCGTGGGGTGGCCCTGGGAGCGAGCCAGGCCACACTCTGCTGACCAGGCCGTTCCCCAGCCCACAGGCGGAAGTTGCAGGAAGCAGACATCAAGGGCAAGCCTGGCTCTGTCTGAGCTGCCTGGGCCTCACAGCCCATCAGGGGACCCCAGGGACGGCGGCAACCACAGTGCCCACAAATGGGGCCCCAAGAGAGAAGCCAAGGGCATCAGGCAGTGGCTTGGCCACATAGCTTGTGTGGCAGGGACCACAGGCCGCTCTTGGATGCCACCAGCCTCCCCACCCCAAGGGGCACCCCCACCCTGCCCCCAACATGGCCCCACAGAGCTGTGGGGCCCAGGGAGGAGCCCCAGGCTGCAGGCTAGGCAGCCTTCTGGTTCCAAGGAGACTACACTTGGGAGCAACCACCCCCACGCAGCCCTGGAAGTGACCCTTCCTTCCCCAGGGCTGCTCTGCACCTGTGTCCACTCTACTGGTCCAACTCCAGGTCCCCAGATGCCACCAGGGCCTGCCATGCAGTGGACACCTGTGCATGCATTGTCCCACTCCACAGTATGGTGACAGGGACCCCAGGCCAGAGAGGACAGGACATCTGCGGTGCCCAGCTGGGTGCTGAACCAAGGCTGCCAGGGGCCACCCTCATCCCTGCCACCTGCAGAGACCTGCTGGGGGCATGGAGCTCCATCATGCTGCATGAAGCCACCTCTGAGGACCCCATGCCCGGGCTGGGTGGTGGGCGAGGGCACCCAGGAACGAGCCGAGTCGGGAGGCTGAGGGACGGCTCTTCCCCAAGGTGCAGGGCTCAGGGCTACCGAGCCGTCCCAACCCCTCCGGCCTGGGCTGTGTTCTCCTGCCCTTCTCACACCCCCACCTCGGCTGTCACTGCCTGGGGTATGCACGGGGGCGCAGGAGGAACAGGTGACCTGCTGCTCTGAGTGCTCCAGGGACCTTGGCCTCCCCGAGTTGGGCTGAGATCCCGGCTCTGGGCTCTGAATGGGCGCTTGAGGAGGAGCCCAGATGAGGGACAGGGTGCCTGGCACCTCTCCATCGGCCGGGCATCCCGTGAGCAGGGGGCGTAAACACAGCGCATGCTCAAAAAAGCAGCCTAGAGGCAGCACGGGCAGAGCACAGCCACCTGCACAAAGGCGCCTGTGCAGGCAGGGAGCCCAGGCCTGGGTTGCAGCCCCAGGGCCAGGACACCGCCTCTGTCACCTGCTGATCTCTAGGCAGCAAGGCCAAAGGGACCACAGGCTCAGCAAGGCCAGACCCGGGTCCAGCTGCCTTTGCCTGTTGCTGCAGCGTCGCTGTGGACACCGCCGGCTTCCACCGTGCTGTTCCCATGTGGGAATGAGGACTAGAAGGCCTCTCTGGCTGTGCGACACCCGTGTTAAGGGAAATCCCAAGTGGGCTGGGGGATTTAGCTTAGCAGCAAGAGCACCTGCCTGGCGAGCACAAGGTTGTGAGTTCGATCCTTGGTACCAAAAAAAAAAAACCCCAGTGGCTGCCTCCGGGGTGTGCCCTGCCCTTCAGGGTCATCAGGGGCCTTGTTCCTGAACCGGCCTTCCTGCAAGGCCCTAGACCCTCCACCCACCCCTCTCTGATCCCTTGAGGCCCTACTGTAGCTCTTCCTAGCTGTGGTCAGTGTCCTTGGCACAGAAGGGCCTCACAGTGAGCGGGAACAAGGGCCTTCCTGGGCTCCTGAGTGTGGCTCGGACTCTCCCCAGGTCCCCACTTGGGGAGACCCCGCCATGCTGCTGCCATCCTTCCAGACCTGGGACAGAGCACCTCCCCCCAGAGCCTGGGGGTCCGCAGGTGACCTCAGCCCTCAGCCTGGGGTGCCACTCACCCTCATAGAAGCGGATCTTGTCCCGAAGGATCACCATGCCTTTTGTCAGCAGCTGGTTCTGAAAGATGTGAGGTGTCCTCATTGCCCTGCGGGGGCCCCAAATGCCCACACCCAATTGGCCGACTGAAAAGCCCAGACCTGTACCAAGCTGGACCCCTCTTGGGTTGTCACCACAGGGGAGGTGGCCACAGGGACACCTTGAGGAATAGGCCATGTGCCTGGAGCCCTGGTGCAGACCCCGAAGGGAGATGGAGCTGCAGCACTAACTGGCATCACCCTAGCCACACGGGGACCTGGCACAGGGCAGGCACCACCCCAGAGTCCATGCAGGGCCAGTGGACAAAGGAAATGCAGGGTGATCATACAAGGGAATGGTGTCTGCCCGTACAGGGGACGTGGTGGTGTCACCTGCTGTGACAGGGACGCTTTAGAACATGGTGCCCAGGGGAAGAAAAAGCCACACACAAAAGGCCAGGTGGTGCTGGGACAGAGGCCTGGCGCGAGGAGACACCAGGGCCACCATCAGCTCCAGGAGTAGATGTCCTGGCCCTCTGGCCGGCAAGGCCACCCACCTGCAGGTACTCGGTGAAGAAGGACCCCAGCTCCGTCTTCAGCAGCTGCCTGCGTGGAGGGGAGAGGACAGTGAGGGGGACAGCAGCGGGACCTCCCTGCTGGTCCGGTGAGGGGGAGCGGCGGATTCCATGCGCCAACCACCGGCTGAAGACAGCAGCCGCTGAGCCGCTCACGACTTAATTTTTACTTAGCTGTTTCCACCAGGGGAACTTTCTAGCCAGTCCTAAGTTGTAGGCTCTTTTCACTTTGCACGCTTCTGATACACACAAATTCCAGTGCACAGGGTTTGAGTAATACCAGCCGCCAGACACCCAGTTCGTTTCAGTTTCCATTGCGCTAAGAACTTAAAAGGAAGGTTTCCAGCGCTGGCTTCCCGGCCACCAATCACAACACAGCTAACATAAGCACAAGAAGACTTGTAACCAATCACGGTACTTCTTCAGAGCTGTTTTCTGAGTGGTCCCAAGCACTGTCATTCTGTCCCGCAGACAGCAAAGCGGTGCTCTCTGCCGGGACCCTGCCTTAGCTCAGTGCTGGGCAAAACCAGCTCACACCACACCTGTCCCTCCGACGGCTCTTGTCATTTACTGAATATGGCAGCGGAGAGGAAAACAGCAACTGCACCGGCGCAAGGAAGCACCACGGCCGTGCAGAAAAACTTTCAGGTTTAAGCCGGGGGCCAACTCATAAAGGAATGTGATCACACTTTCCCAAGCACTCAGGGAGGCTGAGGCAGGAGGGACACCACGTGAGAGCCCGGCCCGGGCAACTCACAGTCTCACAGACAGGAAAAGGTAAGTAAGAGCAAGCAGAACAGGCTAACAGTGTTGAAGTGACTCTTGATGTTTTTAAACAAAGAAAACATGTCTGAATGTTTTTTTGTTTTTTGAGACGAGGTCTCACTATGTAGCCCAGGCTGGTCTTCAACTCACAGTGATGCTCCTGCTTCAGCCTCCCAGGTGCTGGGATTACAGGCATGCTCACCTTCTGAAAGGTTTTTAAGGATGGTGGGATGACCGTAATTCTCCCAGGGATCACCAAGCCCGCTTTCCACAGTCTGAACATGCTCAGTCACTCTGAGGTCTTGCTGAGCACAAGGGCAACTTGGACAAAGAAGCAGTGCACACCAGAGTGGAGTGACATTTCTGCAGGAGTCCCACCCTTCCTGCCCTGCCCTGGGCCCTGGGGCTCAGAGGACGGCAAAGTTAACCATTCCTGCTCCCAGGAGCTGTGTCACCCTGGGAGTGGCGGTGGGGTGGGTGGCAGTAAACAGAGCTTGCCCTGGCCACCGGAAGTGGGTGCTCTGGTCCCTGAGGACATTCCTGAGCTGCTCCACATGGGCCCCAGCTCAGGGGCAGCCGACACCGATAACCTGGGGGCCGTGAGGCCTGGGTGAAGCCCAGAGACATCAGGGAGCTGGGCCAGGTGACCGGTACCCAGCTGCTGTGACATCCTGGCCACCCACTTGTCACAGGAGCTCGGAGCTTTGGGCAGCACCTCCAGATCCTGCACTCAGTGCGTGCTCAGGCAGCCCACTGCACCCTGGGGTCTCCCTCCTGGGAGTCCAGATCTCCAGACAGGATAGGAGCTGAATACACAAACACCAGCCACAAAGGCAAGGTACTTTCATTTTACAGCTGGAGAAACTGAGGCATGGGGAGGGCACCTGATGAAGTCAAAGGTGAAGTGATGAATCCCAAGGTTGGGTCCTTAGATCTGTGGATTAAAAAGAGCCAAGCCAGTGTGGTGATGCACGCCTCTCATCCCAGCACTCGGGAGGCCGAGGCAGGAGGATCACTGTGACTTCGAGGCCAGCCTGGGCTACACGGTGAGTTCAAAGACTGTCTCAACAACAAAACACAATCCAAAGAAACAGCCAAAGCATGGTGCTGCATACCTGTTGCTCCACCTGATACTCAGAGGCTGAGGCAGAACTGTTTGCACCCAGGAGTTCAGGGCCAGTTTGGACAACATAGAGACCCTGCCTCAAAAAAACCCAGACCCGAGATCTGGCCATGGTCGAACTTGGGCAGTTTATTTGCCCGCCCTCTCGGTAAGGGCTCCCAGCGCAGGCCAGGAGGGGAACCAGCGGCTCCCGTGAGCACGGGCTGAGAATCAAATCCCCTCCCCGCAGCAACTAGGGATAGATGTCTCAGAGCCTCCTGGGAGGATGGCAGTATGCAATATAGCTAATATGGGCGATTTCCTGCTGTCTTCTCTTTGAAGGCAAAGATTGTTTTCACTGTTTTATTTTGTTGTTTGTTTTGCTCTATTCAATACTTGCTTTCAATTGGTTTTATAATGTTCTGTTTTTGGTTTGATTCCACTACCTAATTGACTGGACAAATATTGTGAAGATAACAAGATATGCTAGGGTCCCTATTACTGTTATCCCGGTGTCCTGCCGTGAAGTTCTATACCAACTTCACTGCACTGTCTCAACTGGCTTTGTTCTATCTTGTTCTGTTGTATTTTTACTACCTTCAAAATAAAATTTAAAAAAACCACAAAACCCAGACCTCTTGGACATCCTTCCTAGACCCTTAGGAGGAGGGGCCTGCCCAGCCTGCAGGGGACATGACACTCATAGCTTAAACCACCGATGGCAGACTTTTTAGAGCTTTCAATGAGATGAACAGTTTGCCGGGGCGTGTGCGCCATGGTTTCCACCACTGGCTTAAACCAATCCGCCCTGCGCTGCGTGAGCCAAGCCGCCCACGGGCACAGGGGCAGCAAGGTGCTGTGTTGGGCCACACTGGGGTGGGGGTGGGGGAGCCGGCCAGACCTGTGCATGCTGGGAATGAAGGAAAGGACGGGAGGAGGGGGTGTGGATGTCCGAGGGCCATGTTGGCGGGGTGAGGAGGGGGCGCTGGTCCCCAGAGTGGCAGGGACAGGGGATCGGCTTGCAGCCAGAGCCGGGGAAGGAGAGCTGGCACCTGGAGGGCCCAGTCCCGCTTCTCCACCTCCAAGGCCGCCAGCAGCAACCCAGGCATGGGGTGGAGGCTGCCCCAGTCACACAAGGGCAAGAACAGGGAGCACAGAGCAGCCGCCCCACACGGTACGGGTACGACCACAGCTGGTACCCAGAGCTCAGGCTCCAAGAAGTGGGTGGGGGTCACAGGGTGAGCCCTCAGGGACAATCACCGGAAAAATCCACCGGGTCAGGAGAGGGAGGGCCCCCAGCGGGCGCTTCCTGCTGCCCAAACTGATCTGTTCCCCTGGGGGTTCTCCAGGCTGGGCCTGAACTTGTGATCCTCCTGCCTCAGCCTCTCAGAGTGCTGGGGTCATGGAGTGTGACACCAGGCCTGGTACCAACCATAACAACCACTGAGCAAAGCATGAAGAACGGGACCAAGAAAGAAGCCGGACAGTGGAGCCCCCCAAAAGCCAACCCCCTGCCTCAAAGGGCACCACGGTGGGCACATGTGCAGATCTGCACAGTGACCCGGGCACAGGCTGCCTCACCACCGAGGCAACCCGAGGGCCACAAGGGCAGGAGGCGGGGACACAGTCCTCCCAAGACTTGAGAGTGTGCACAGCACCGTGGAGGTGACCTTGCCGCCGCAGTCAGCACACCCGCTGGCATCCCTGATCGCCGATGCAGCGACGACAGGTGGTGGAGAGGGTGGGGACCTGGCGACGGGAAGCGGGCAGCCACCGTGGGACAGAGCGGAGGCTCCCCGAAGCATCATGGGCTGGGGGTGGTGGGGACCCAGCAGCCACCGTGGGACAGAGCGGAGGCTCCCCGAAGCATCACGGGCTGGGGATGGTGGGGACCCAGCAGTCCCAGCCATCACACCAGGACGCTTGAGCCACACACTCACTCCAACTCTGCACCCACACTCCCAGCGTGAGGAGCTGTGCGCCCCCGACAGAGGAGCAGGGTGACACCCATGGCACTCAGGGTACCAGGAGCGCCCTGTCCAGAGGCGCCTCCACGCGCCTCTGGGTAAGAAGCCAGGCATGAGCCCCACGGCGCCGGAGAGCAATGTGCGACACCGTGGGGGAGATTGTGGGGTATGCCTGGCTAAAAACCGAGTGATACAGGGCCGAAGAGTGAACCCCAGGCCGTGAGAATTCCTGGTGAACATTTACACCCAGCCAGGCACCGAGCATGAGCGGGAGCTGCGGACACCGCAGCAGTCTCTGGGGGAGGCCTGTGTTTGCAGTCACAGCCCCGCTTCCCTTTGGGTCCACTGTGATGCCCTGCACAGGTCTGGATGCATAGGGTGACTGTGGTGACCTAGGCATGTGGTGAGGTGGCCCAGTGACACAAACACATACACGCAGGGGGCAGAGGGGGAGGAGCCGGCATCCACAGAGAGGCAGGCGGGCTTTGGCCTGTTTTCCCGGGCAGGGCGGGGCATGCACTGGACACTTCCCCGGGCCCTGCCCAGGCTCAGGTTCCTGGAGAAATGTGGCCCGGGGCAGAGCCCAGCAAAGGGACAGCAGCACACAGGGCCACGTGAAGGGGAGCAGCCTCTGTGCCAGAAATCTGGGAACCGGCAGTATTGTGTGGTGGGGGTGAGGGGGTCTTTCTGAGACAGGGTCTCGCATGCCGCTCAGGCTGGCCTTGGGCTCACTCTGCAGCCCGGGCTGCTCTCAGAACCTGAAACCGTTTTCCTGCTTCAGCTTCCTGAGTGCTGGGATTACAGGTTCATCTTCCTGCTTTTTTGGGAGGAGGGGGTGGACTGAACCCGGGGTCTTGACACCAAGCTACGTCCCCAGCCCTTTTTATATTTTGATACAGGGTCTCCCCAAAACCACTAAGTTGCCCTGTCTGTACTTGAGATCCGCCCGCCTTGACTTCAGTAACCCCAGGGCACTGGGGCTACAGGTGCGCACCCCACGCCTGGCTGCTCCGGGTGTTTGTTAGACCAGCAGACTCTTCAGCGTTAGCAAACCCACGGCTGAGCTGGGCTCCAGCCTCGTCTGCCACAAGGGATGCTGGGGCCACGGCGGCCTGCGTCACAACTCGACCCTTCTGGCCACTTCACAGCCCGTCCCGCAGGTCACAGGAAATGAGGGGTGTCTGTGACCCTGCGAGCCTCTCGGGGAACACCAAGCAGCTTTAAGCAGCTGGCTCCTTCCTCTTGGGCAGAACGAATGTCCCGGAGACGCCACACCCACTTCCTCCGGCTGCCAGGCCAGGCCTGGGGCCCCCAGCCCCACACTCACCGCACGCCCTCGTTGAGGCTGAAGAGCTCCTGGTCAGGCAGCCCCTTGCGCTGGAAGACGGCGATCACCCCGTTGTGGATGCTGTGGGGAGACAGAGGCGTCCACACCCAAAGCCCAGGCCCCCTAGGGCCAGCAGCCTCCCCCAAGGCCCTGCAACTCCAGCCCTGGCCCCAGCCTGCCTGAGCAAAGGCTGGGTCGTGAGGGTCCTGCTCACCTCTCCAGGACTTCTGGGCCCCCTGCCCACACTCTGTGGTCAAACCTGGGCCAACTCTTCTTCCCTGCAGGGTCAGACACTCTGGGAACCCTTCACTGGGCCCTCCTGCCCGACACATTCATGTCCTACTGACCTCAGCCTTATTCTGTTGTTTTTTAGTCTTGCTGTTCAGTTCTATGAGCTATGTGGCCCTGGCTGGCCTTGACCTGGTGGTGATCCTCATGCCTCAGCCTCCAGGTGCTGGGATCCCAGGCGTGCATTATCACGCGCTGCTAACCTTACAACTGCTGCTGCTGGTCTCTCCATCTCCCCTGCCAACCCCAAAGTCAGGGCCCAGGGAGCATAAACAGAGCACCTCTGAGAATATTAAAAACCCCCTCACTGGCACGGCGGCTCACACAGCATGGAGGCTGAGGCAGGAGGGTCACTCCCTCTTTCCTAGACTCTCAGCAGCGGCAAGGATGAAAGCTGGGCTCAGGGTGGTGGCTGCCTTGTTCCTGGTTGCACTGCGGCGCGCCTGTTCCTAGTCCCCAAGGGAACCAAGTCCCAGGAAAGCCACTCCCCACTGCACACTAAAAACGGCCATGGAGCCCTGGGCGTCCAAGGGCCACTGTGGAGGCAGTTGTCCCACAGCAGCTGCCACCTGACTCGGTTGAGGGCTGGGGCTCACACAGGCCTGGGAGAGGAAGGCGGAAGCGAAAGAGCCAGAGGTGCTGGTGCAGGAGACACCCAGGGATGCCCCATGGTACCCCCAGGAGGGATCCTGGTTGATGACGCCAGCCCCTAACCAGAGGAGGCTGGACAAGGCCTTACTCCTGCCTCCAGGCCCACGTCCCTGTCCACCCACACCTGTGTGGAGCTGCTCTGGCTGATTCCCCCGGGGAGAGGTGGCCGGTGGCTTACTGGGAGCCCCACCCTGTCCACCCTCACTGCCCGCTCCCAGGCAGCCATCCCCGTGTGGCCACATGGCCCCTGTGTCTCCATCCACACAGTGCTGGGGTGACTGTGGTGCCCACTTCCCCCGGCCTCACAAAACCTGCAGGAGCTCACAGGCTGTGTGACATAGAGGGGTGTGACCAGCCACAGCCCAGGCACCCCACCTCATCTTGCCCGCCTCCTGCTAAGCCCATCAGACCCCAGGGGACATGACACAGGAAGGCTCAGAGAGGGCCTGGGGTTTGCATAGAGCCGTGAGTCTGCCGCCCAGCAGAGCCAGAGCTGGGGCCCTGGCCCAGTGTCCCCATCATCCCAGACACTGGGGTGTCCCTGCTGGGCTGCCCCATGCCCTTTCCGAAGTCCATGCCCGGCAGGAGAGAAACCTTGTGTATCGCTTGGAAAGGTGGGGCGGGGCAGCCAGGCCTCATGTGACTTGTCATCTCCAGGGGGAAGTGAAACCTGGAGACCAGAAACCAGGGTCTGGCGGCCAGCAGGGCACCCACAGATAGGCCCAAGCGTGCCAGGCAGGGAGAGGCAGACACCCCCAGGCTGCTGGGGTGCACCTGAGTCCCCCAGGGGTGTGATGGGGGTCCTTGGGGACACCTGCCGTGGCCATCCTGATTTGGAAGGTGCTCTCTGGGGCGTCACTGGCTCACACAGGAAGCTGGCAGAGTGAGATGTGGGAAGATGAACCCCATCTTCCTGGGCCCCTGTGTTGCTGAGGACAGGGCTTCTGGGGCCTGCCTAGGAAGACGCAGAGGTGACAGTCTCTGTTAGGGACCCCTCTTCACAATGCCCCTGTAAAGCTGACCTGGACCCCACTGTCTGGCTCCTCCTGGGCAATGGTCATTTTTTTCTCATCTAGGACCCGGAGCTTGCCAGGAGAGTGCTCTGCAATGAGCCAACTTGTTCCCATCAGGACCCACAGGAAGAGGTCGGGGTCACCAGGAAGTGACCTCATCCTCCAGGAGCCTGGGGGAAACTTCCAGCTCCTCCTGGGGGGCTCAGGCTAGCAGCAGGAACCTGAGCCCATGCGACCAGCGCACAGGGACAGTGGAGTGGCCGTGTCCTCCCCTGGCTGTGCCATTCCAGTCCTGCCCTCCCCACTGAGGCTGAGTTCTGGCTGGCAGGGAGCCCCTGGGGTGGGGTGGGGGGCCTGCAGGAGCCCCGGGGCAGCCAGCTCGAAGTCAGCGTCACCTGCTAAGGCTAAAGCATGAGGAGAGCCCAGGGCCACCCCTGCCTTTGAAGCTTCTCGAGGTGCCTGGATCCCCCAGCTTCTGGCTCCATCTCCGCTTCCCAATCACAGCTGTCTCCAAGGCGCCCTCCAGGGTGCTTGGGCAGACCTGTGATTACGCGGGCCTCCCCAGCTCAGGCCTCTAATTGGGCAGATCTGCGGCCTCTGCCGGGTGTGACCGCCACCCCCCCACCCGGTGCATCCGACAGCAGACCGGGCGCCCTGGTGCCGCTGATTCCGAGGCGGCGGCTTAGGACCTGACTGACCTAGAGGAGCAGGCAAGGGGGCTGGGGATCGGGCAAACCTAGGGTCTCCGCTCTACTCTGCCAACCAGGGGCTCAGCCTACCCGCCACCCCAGGCTGGGTTTGGGGCTGGACCTGGGCAGGGCTTGTCCCTCTTGGGCCTCAGTGGGATCATCTGCAGAATGGGAGCACCCAGCTCACTGAGGGCTTGGGGTGCAGGCTGTGGCAGGAGAGTGCGCCCCAGTGTCGGTGGGGGCTGGGGCCGGAAGCTGGAGTGGGCAGGGCCCCAGCATCCTTTGGCTAATACCAGGGGAGTAACGACAAGGTCCTTCAGGGCAGGCCCTGCTGCTGTCCCTGACCTGAGACAGCCACTGGCTATGAAATACAGACCGCTCTTCCCATCGATACCCACGGTCCCAGTGGGGACATGAGCTCACAGGTGTGCCTGGTCCTGGCCCCCAGTCAGCTGGGGATCCTGATCGGTCCCTCTCCCCCTCAGGCTGAGGACAGCCCAGCCATGGTGGC
Source organism: Hydrochoerus hydrochaeris (assembly GCA_004027455.1). Classification (NCBI taxonomy): domain Eukaryota; kingdom Metazoa; phylum Chordata; class Mammalia; order Rodentia; family Hydrochaeridae; genus Hydrochoerus; species Hydrochoerus hydrochaeris. Next base: position 64,860 of record PVLA01006588.1, on the reverse strand, counting down.
AGGAAGAGGGGACCACAAGGGGCTCACCCTGTGCTTGCTGCCCAGGGTGCACAACCCACCCCCTGCCACCTGGCCCCCTGCACCAACCGTGGATGTGGAAGGGGCCTGTGTGGGGTGGGGACGCCTGAGGATACCCACGTGACGCTCAGCACCCTGGGGTGACAGCTGGGGAGCACAGGCATCTTCGGAGGGTGCTTGTGAGCCCCCCAGGGCAGGTGTGGCTGGGAGAGCACACTCCTACCAGGTGTCACAAGGCCACCCGGTGCCCTCTGGCATGGTGTCCCCATGCCCAGCTCCTGCAGTCCCCATGCCCAGCTCCTGCAGTGCCTGCAGCCCTCCTCCTCCTACGGGGACACTGAGGGCTCCTCCATCCCCAGGATGGACGTGGCCCCTCATCTCAAGGGAATGACCTTCACAGCACCCACAGGGTCAGACGCAGCTGGGAGTGACCCGGGGCTGCCAGGGAGAAGAAACCCCTTCCAGCCCTGAAGAGGAGGAGGGCAGACCCCAGGCGGGTGGCAGGTGTGCCCTCCAGAGGCTCGTGTCCTCCTGTCACCCTGGGAGTGCCCACCATACACACCTCAGTGCCAGGCCTGGCCCAGACTGGGAAGAGGGCCAAACCCACCAGGCGCAGCGGCAGTGGCAGGCGCATCAGAAACGACTTGGGTGGCTTTGGTTTACAGTCTGCCCCGCTGGCAGCCGGCCTGGCATCCACCCTGCTGAGCACGCTTCCCGCAGCCGCGGTGCTCCCAGGGTGGAAGGCAGTGCCCCGGGTGGCAGCATGGCCAGCACTTCTCCCAGTGCCTGCGGCCCTGACCTGCAGTGGCTCCTCTGCAGACCTGCTCCTGTTTACTTCCTGGCTCCTCCCCCGGCCTGGGAGCCCTGTTCTCCCTGCTGTTTGCTGAACCCACGCCCTACGCCCTGCGCCCAGCACGGTGCCAGCACAGAGGACAAACGGTGGGGTGAATGAATGAATGCCTGGCTGCCCGCCCAGTTCCGCTCACAACAGAGCAAGCCACATGGTTTCAACCCATGTCCCAGTGTGGACACGGGTGTGTGGGGAATGGGGGGGAGGGGCTGGGCCCAGGGCCATGAGGCAGGCAGAAGGATGTCCCCTAGATATTCATCAGGCCTGACTGACTGGCAGGGAAGTGTGGGCACAGGTGACAGCGAAGGATCTTGGTATGGAGACAGCAAACTGAAGCTGGTGTCTTTACAAGAGAAAGACAGAGACTTGGGCAGAAGCAGCCCGGTGAAGAAGGGAACAGAGGCTGGGGCGAGGCAGCCACAAGCCAAGGACACCAGGGATTGGCAGTGGGAAAGGACCTCCTTCCCCTCGGCCAGCCCCACCCCCCCAGGGAGCAGGGCCCAGCCATGATGGGGAGGACACGTCGCCCCACATTTCAGTTACCCCGTCTGTCTGTCTGTCTGTCGGTGGCCATTTGTTGCCTCAGCCCTCTGGGAGCAAATGCAGTGACACAGATAAAAGGGGCTGCAATATGGGAGTCCCAGGAGGCTTGGCAGGCCAAGCCCTGTGGGGACAGGCAGACAGGCAGGGACCCTGCTGTGGCCCTCAGGGCCTGGCCGGGAGGATGCTGTGCTCTGTGGCTTGGCCTGCACCAGCCAGTCTCAGAGGCAGGGTCTGTGTCCTACAGTCAGTCCCCCGTGTGGGGGCAGGCATGGTGCGTGTGGGGAACCTCCTCACTGGGCCAGGCTGGGGCCTGAGCCACCATGGAGGTTAGTGGGGTTCAGGGGCTTGCTGTGGGCAGGAAGGGCCTGCACTTTCTGTCCACCAAGCCAAGTGAAAACCCATTGGAGGGGCTCTGCTTCCCCTGCCTGCAGGGCTTCCCTGGGCCCGGCAAGGCACAGGAAGGGTCATGCAGGTTGGGAGAGGGGACGCTGACAGCCCAGTCAGTGATCCACCCTCCTCTCTCCAGGGACCCCAAGAGGAGTACAGCCGCACTGGAGGGAGCTCAGGAAGCTGCCCTTGGTGAAGTCTGGGGAACGGGCCGGGGCGGCCTGGCAGAGGTGTTCCCGGGCTCCACCCCTGTGGTACACTCCTACCCCAGGCCTCCAAGGAATCTGAGCTCCAATTGCATCACAGGGCACCTACTGCAGGCTGGGCACTGCGCTAAGGGCTGTGTGATGCGTTTCCACATTCAACCTGGACTACAGCCCCTGCCAGTTCCATTATTCGCCCATTTTATGGATAAAGAATTGGAGGACTGGAGACATTAGTTGGCTCATTCAAAACACACAACAGGGAGGGGACAGAGCTGGAATCTGAACTAAGTCTTCTAGCTCTTCCCACTAAAGCACAGCAAAATACAAGCGGGAGACAAGCTCTGTCTTCTGAGTACTTCAGGCGGAAAAAGACAGACACTGGGCAATCTCAGGCCAGCCAGACTCCCTAACTAAGGTCCGCGGCCCTCCCTGCCTCCGCCCGGTTCTGCTCTGTTTGGGACTTTGGAGGACAGAAGATAAGCAAGCGTGACCCTGTCCTGCCCCATCCCTGAGCTCACACTCGGGCCCAGCTGGCGCCTGGTGCCCACCAGGCTGCTGGGAAGGAGTGGACGACACACAGAAGAGACACGTGTCCAAGTGGCAGGCGGGATGCCGGTGGCTCCGACCACAGCCGGTGGAGCATCTGGCGCCTGTGGGGGTGGGGACAGCTCGCAGACCCCGAGGAGCTGCTCCTATTTCCCCGAAAGCCCCTGAGGATAGCAAGGGGTAATCCCGCAAAGTAAGCTGGCTCCCGGGTCAGGGTTGGGGGAGGGGCTGCCCACGTCCCTGGCTCCGGATCGCCCCAGGGAGGGAGGGTCCTCCGAGGAACGCCTGGCCTGTCCACGCCCTGAGGCCGCCAGGAGGGCTGAGCCCCCTCAGGGGAATCAGGGCCCCCCACCCACTGAGCCTCCGCCCGGGAACAGGAAGTGCGCTCCCCGCCGGGGGCCCGGGGCACATCTGCTCTTCCTGCCATACCTGTGGGTTCCCAGGGGCGCGGGGCGTGGGCGTGGGGGTCGGAGCGGTCTGCCTAACCCGACGCTCGGTCCCACCTCTGGAAGGCGGGGCGCAGAACTTCCTCCGTCCCCCCGGGGGGCTCCCCCCGCCCCTGGCAACCCCAGCCAGGCGCCCCCCCAGGGAGCCCCTCACCTGTTCCAGGTGGCGTTGGCGCAGGCCCGGCGCTGCTGCGTGCCCCGCTCGTCCGCGGCGGCGGCGGCCGGCTCTCTCTTGCCCAAGTCACTGAGGCTGGGCGAACTCATGAACTTCAACCTGCGGAGAGTCCTCATGGTGAACCCGCCGCCCGCGGGCCGGCGCCCACGCGCGCGCCGCGCCGCGCCACGCCACGCCGCGGCCCGGCCGGCGCTGAGCTCTACGAGGAAACTTGGGCGAGAACAGGAAGCCGAGCGGCTCCACGGGGTCCCGCCCTGGGCCTGCGCCTCCGCCCCAGGCCGCGCGCCGGCCGCCCCGCCGGGTTAATGGTTGCCGAGCCCGACAGCGTGGAACGCGCGCAGCACCGGCCCGGCGCGAACGCAGGCGGGGGCGGGGCCCGCAGGGGCGGGGCCAACAGGGAGGGGCGGGGCCCACGTCGGCCCGGGGGCGGGACGAGAGCCCGGTAGGGGTGGGGCTTGGGCGGGGCAGGGCACGGTCGGGAGGCGGGGCTACAAGCTGAGGGCGGGGCCTGCCTCCTAGCACCCAGGGCGGCCATAGAAGGTCAGTCTGGCCCCCGAGGTCATGATCGGCCCCCTCCCCTCTTCCGAAGGCCATAGGAAGCCAACAGGCTTGGGACACACGGCCCAGCCCCGCCTCCACCCTGTGCTCCACACCCTGGTCACAGCCACACCCACACCCACACTAAGCACACTGAACAGGAGCTAGAGACCTCTCCAATCAAGGCCTCAGCAGTCACCCCCACTGTCCATCCGGAAAAGGCTGTGCCCACAGAGGGCTCCGGAGACCCCTTCACTTGGACGCAGGCTCCTGCACAGTTCTTTCGACTACTTGGGCAAAGGCGGTGGGGTGGGAGGGGTGGCCAGAATCTGCACTCACCTGCCGGCCTGGCCTGGCTGCAGACCCTGTGTCTGGTCTGCATGGAAGGAGTGAGGGTCCCCTCCCAGAGCAGGGCCCAGCCTGCACTGCTGCTGCCCCTGGGCTGCAGAGGTGGCAGTGGGGTCTCCTAAATCCCCCTGGTCGGACTCAACCCAGGGAGGCAGGGCCTTGTGCCTCCTGAGCTGTGTGAGAGCAGGGGAGAGGCAGAGGTCCCTCACGGGAGCCGCCCTCCCTCCATGAGATAAGGGCTCCTCCCAGCTTGCAGGATGGAATGACCTTGCCAAAGGTCCTGCAGTCCTCACAGAGCCCTGCCTCACCCCAGCTTCTGGGGTGCTCCCAAGGCTGTCCTGCCCACCCCTCAGGACAGGGGCACAGCCAGGGCCCCCGGCTATGGGGTACCCACGAGGAATACAGGAGAGCCTCAGCCAGCTAGGGTGGCACAGGCCTGTAATCCCTCAGGAGGCTGAGACAGGAGGTTTACCATACATTTGGGGCCATCCTGAACTACATAGTGAGAGCTTGTCTCACAGAACCAAAACTCAATGAACAAACAAAATCAAGGCCTACACAGTCAGTTCACAGCCAATCTGAGCTACACACTGAAGCCCTGTCTCAAAAAAGAAAAAAACAAAAATGCCCACTGTGGTGGCACATGCCTGTAATCCCAGCACTTGGGAGGCTGAGGCAGGAGGATCACTGAAAGGTCGAGGCCAGCTTGGGCTACAGAGTTCCAGGCCAGTCTTCACTACATAGGGAGACCCTGTCCCAAACAAAACAAACCACAGAAGGCCAAAACCAAAACTGAAAGCAGAATGTCAAAGAAGCATGTAAGGAATCACCTTTCAGATCAAACTGACCAAAACTTCCTGAGCACCTACTACGTGCCAGACATTACCTCACAGTAGGAGGCACAGCTATATACAGAGGACCCCAAGGGTCTCTGGCCAAGCCTGTCACACCAGACTGAGAGCCATGCATGCCACTGTGAGCTGACAGCCAGGAAGGGCCTGGCCCCCCATTTCCTCTCCGATCCCAGAGAGGCCCAGGCTGGGGACAGCAGCGGAGACACCTGCCAGTCCCTGAGTGGGAAAGACGGGCATTCTGGGACCTGGGGACCTGAGCGGGGACCCAGGGTGGCCTCTGCTCCGGTCGGTGAAGTAGGATCAAAGTGCTGGCCCCAGAAAGCATGTCCATGCTGTATAAACTATCCTGTGTTAGACATTTAGGGACTTTGCTCAGGGCGACAGGAAGGAGACTTCTGGGACACTGCAGTCACTCTTGCTCAGGTATGGACAGGACAGTGTCCAAAGATTCAAATCCCAAACCAGTTCTCAAAGTTGGACAAGGATGTCCTGCCTTAGCCCCGTGGGAAAAAAAATTATATACACATAGCCAAGAATCACTGAAATGGCTTTGAAAAGATATTACTATGACAATGCAGAGTCACTGGGGAGGTCCATGTGGCAGGAGGAGGGGGTCTCAGAAGCAGCAGCAGCCCCCCTTGGGCACAAAAGTAGAACAAGCGTGGTGGTGCCCGCCTGCCATCCCAGCACTAGAGAAGGACTTCCAGAAGTTTGAGGACAGCCTGAACTACACAGGGAGACCCTGTCTCAAGAAACGGAATCAAACCAAAACAAAATAGGGCTGTGTCCCAGGGCAGTGACCACGTGAGACCTGTGGGTCCCTCCTACTTGTCCTTTGATGGCACCTGGGTCAACCCTTGTGACCACTCCCCACTTGGACACACCTCCTGACTGCTCCCTCCAAATCCCAGCTGCTGGCTTCTCTGGCCTGGGCTGTTGACTTCTCCTGGCCAAACGGGTGTCCTCACCAGCCCTCCTCTGGAGGTGGCCCAAAGTACCCAGGTACCCATGTGCCCCTGAGTCCCACCGCGCTGAGGAGCCTAGTGGCCCCATTCTGGCAGGAGTCTTCTCTTGGCCATGATGCCTGACATGCCTGCATGCAAGGGCGGGGAGGTTCAGTTTGGCTCACGTTTTAGTCCACAAGTGGCTGACTCCAAAGCAAGATGGCATGGCAGAGGACAGCTGCTCACCGCACAGTGGACCGGAAGTAGGGAGTGAGGGGAGGGGCCAGGAAGGGAGAAATAGCCTTCCAGGCCACACCCACAGGCCTGCCTCGCCTCCTGGCAGCCAGTCAGCTATAAGCCCCCAAATCCAATTTTTGGAGATTTTTAGACATAAACCCTAACGTTCTGCCCATGGGCCCTGAAGAACTCCATACACCTCGTTATGTAAAATGCTTTGAGTCCCATCTGTAAGCATTACCGAAGTCCTCAGTTTCAGCCTTCTAAAAAGGCCAAGTCCAAAGTCTTCTCTGAGGTTTAAGGCAAACTTGTAGCTGTGAGCCCCTGTAAAAATTCAAAGGTTAAACGCCACCAAGACGCAATGGCACAGGATAAATGCTCCTGTTTCAAAAGGGAAGAACAGTAACAAATGGAACAAACAAGAACAAAACTTGGCAGGGCAAACCTTAAATCTTGTATTCCCACATCCCGTACTGGGGAGGGAGTTGTGATAAGGAAATGGAAATTCCAAAGGGCTTGGGTGGCCCTGCCCTACGGCATTGCTGGTGGTTGTAGCCCTCATGGCCTCTCTCTTGGGCAGGCTTTGCTCAATCCCTGTGGCTTTCCCCAGGTGGCCTATGTTTCTGACTTCTCCAACTTCCTGTGATCTCCGCTGCACCTTTGCTTCAATGCACTGCCCTCTTGGGCACAACTGCCTGGCCTCCCAGGCCTTCTTCTGAAATCTGGGCAGAAGCCTCCTAACCCCTTGTACTGTTTATGCCTGTAAAATCAGTACCAGCTGGAGCAGTAGCCAGGCCTCCTTGAATCAGGGCAGCAGAGGCTTCTGAGTGCCTAGCTGATGGAGCACTGTGAACTGAATTTCCTAGCTGGCCCTTCTAGAGCAAGGTACCCCTGGGGCTCACTTCTCAAAGTCAAGTCTTTTACCACTGAAACTCCCAGCCTGTGAAGGATGTGGTCTTGCTGGTTGCTGTGATGCACTCAGATCATTTTCTGATTGTCCTGTTTTAAAGTACTTGGTTTCTTTTTACTGCTAATTTTTTCAGCAACCAAGCTCTCCTCTGTTCTAACTGCCTAAGCCTTAAAGGAAGGGGAAATGGAAAACTATTCAAGTGAACTTTTGCTTCTGATTTTCTTTCTTTTGCTTCTGATTTTCAGTATACACCTGGCAAAAAGCAGCAAACCATACCCATGCTACAGTGTGAACACTGGACTGCTCTGAAATTTCCTCCTTCTCTTTCTGCCTGCCACCCTTAACCTCGGCCTCCCACAAGGGCTCAGGACAAGAACAAAACTTAGACAATTTTTACACCAGAGCTTAACACACATGGCCTGGAGTCCAGCTGCCAAAGGAGCCCTTCCCAATGGAAACCTCCCGAGTCTGGTCTGTCTGTCTCCTTCGCTCCCTTTCTCAGCATTCCAGTCTTCTGAGTTCTGCCCAGAATCTCCTGTCAAGCTTGGCTCACGGCATTCTAGGGCTGCTTCTCCAAATCACTTAAACTCCGCTTGAGAACCAGTTCCAAAGGCTTCCAATCTACATGGTCAGGTAGGTAGTGGTCCAGCAACGATCCCAGTTCTCTGGTACCAAAATTCTGTCTTACTCGCTCATTGCTGGGACACAATACCCAGCACCCCTGGGAGAGGTTTACTGTGGCTCACACTTGAGTCCTAGCGTGGCTGGAGGGGTCTGAGGCAGGACTGCATGGGAGAGGGGTGTGGCAGGAAGGGGGTGTGGCATGGGAGAGGGACATGGCGGGAAGGGAAGGGGCGTGATGCGGAAGAAGGGCGTGGCACGGAAGAGGGGCGAGGTGGGAGGGTGTGACAGGAAGGGGAGTGGCACGGAAGAGGGGCGTGGCAAGAGGGGGTGTGGCACAGAAGAGGGGCGTGGCGGAGGAGAGGTGCTTCCGGCATGCAGGACAGGAAGCAGAGTGGAAGGCAGGGCTAGGAAGCAAGGGAAACCGCCATGTCACACCCACAGTGACCTGCGTTTTCTGGCCAGCCCCCCCCCCCAGCTTCTAACAGCAAGTCAGCTGTGAGCCCCGTGATCCTCCCAAAGGCTCTGACCATGACCTCAGGAGGCTTTAGGGGACACCTAGATATGCACCCTAACAGGCCTTCAGGGTCTGCCTGCCCTCTCCTGCCTCCCGGATGTCCTCTGGCGAAGGTCACAGGTCCTCTCCCGCTTTCCTGTTTTCCTCTGCTCTAGGTGCAGGTGGCCTCTGGCTGTCTGAGGGCTTTTCCAGACCGCAGCTGTCCGGGGCTCCCTCCCGCAGGCACGACACACAGTGGGTGTTTTCTAGATACCGGATCGATGGCCACATACATGCTTCTCTCCCAGGACAAAGGGGGTTAAGTTAGACTATGTTCGCAACAGTGCTGCGTACAACACGCATTGCAGAGCTGCGACACTGAGTCATGTCACCGGCCCCAGTGTAGGGGCAGTGGGTGGGGGTGGGGGAGCTGGGTGACCCCAAGTCAGAACAAGAGGGGAGGCGGGAGCCTGCAGGGAGGGTGGGAGCTGGGTGACCCTGAGGGGAGGAGGGAGCCAGGGGAGCGAGAGAGGGGAAGGAGGTCGGGGTGCTCTTTGGAAGTGACTGGGACGCGGCATGGCACTGAGGGGCTGCAAAGCCTCTCCAGTCTGAGCTAAGGGACTGGCTGTGTCCCCAGCTGTGTTGGATCTGTGCCCACGTCACCAGCCCAGCGCCAGCTGTTTGGTGGCAACGCAGGGGCGAAAGTGCTGCGGTTGTTGGGCCTGGGGCAGGCAGGAATAGCATGGCTCCCGGGGCTGGAAATCTAAGGCAGAGGAGGGATGGTGAAACTGTCACACGTCTCCAGCACAGGGGATGGGAGCGGGGTCCGGGGCCCGGTTCAGTCCTGCATGTGTTCAGTCCTCAGAGAGAGAGGAAACCCCAAGCCCCACTGCCTGGCTCCTGGAGCTCCTGGCCTGGCTCCTGGAAGCGTCAGGAGGCAGCGCTCTGAGCTGCCCATGACCGGCACCCATTGGACCCTCCATGCCCACTGATGCCTACTGGGCCTGGCAGCAGCCGGGGACTGAGGACTGTGCTGTGGGGTGGCCCTGTCTGTGCCAGAGACTCTGGGAAGAACCCCCCCACCAAGGGCGTGGGGGACAAGGGGTGGGGCTGACGCCCCCAAAACCAGAGAGTGCCCTCCTGCAGACCCGTGCCCTCTCCTCTTTCAGGACCCAGCCAGCGGGGTGTGAGGAGCTGACACAGGGCCCAAGTCACCGAGGGAGACCTGGCATCCCCAGGAACACCAGGAATCAGCCCCTGAACTGACCCGGCCCCTGGGGATGGGGACAGTGCAAGACATGGGGACTTCTGGCCCACTCTCCCCAAGTTGCCAGCCTCTCCCTGGGCCCATCAAAGGGGGACACAGCCTCCTATACGGCGCTGGGCCAGCTTAAGTGGGGCCTACTGCCTCGATTGGTCCCTACGGGGCTGCCCAGTTGGAGGTAACAGGGTCTGTTTTATAGAAAAACCGAGGCACCTGTTGGAAGTCAGAGAGACCCCTTGGTGGAGCTGAGGCTGAGCCTGGCCAGCCGAGCAGAGAGAGAGCCCATCGGCTATCCCTGCCCGGTCCAGCACAGCCTCTGGGCCCTGCCCAGGCCCAGCAGTATGACTCCTGGTGACAGACACGGGTGCTGCCCCAAAGTCCGCCCAGAAAGGCGCTGAGCATCGGGTGGGGGAGGGGGCGTGGGCCACACTTGGGGTGCGCGCCCCTCCCCTGGGACAGACAGACTCCCTGCTCCTGCTCGCGTGGCAGGCGGGACAGGTCACGGGATGCGGGGTGCAGGCCAGCGACGAGGAACCCCGGTTCTCATGGGGACTCCAAGGCTGCCCCTGCATGGCCCCTTCCACCTGGACACTGTGGCAGCCTCGGGGACAGGCTCAACTATCATCCACGGATGGGGAAACTGAGGCTGGGTGGGGATAAAGTGCCGGGGTGGGGTGACAGCTAGAAAGCAGCAGCGCTGGGACCCCAACCGCTAACGGGGGAGCGCTGACTGTATGTGGCCTGTCCCGGGTGTGGGGGACGGAGGGACGGGGTCTCTGCAGCCCAGTGTCTTCCCAGCTGAGCCCCAGGACACGCGTGGGCCCCACTGTGTGTGTGGGCAGGTCCCCAGTCCTCAACCCTCACAACCTCCTGCCTTTGGTTCTGGCTCCAGGGCCTGCGCCAGCGAGGGTTTGTTGGGCCAGCAACGTTTTTCTCTCCAGCACTGGCTCATAAAGGCAACCTCTGCAGACCCTCTTCATGCCGCAGTTTCCCTTCTGTGAGTGAGGTCTCCAATACCCACTTCCAGAAGACTCTTCAGGGAAGGTGTTTTATTTTATTTGAATATTTATTTAGCCCCAGGCTTTTTAAAAAATTGTTTATTTTGACACATTTCACTAAATTACCCAGGCTGACCTTGAATTTGAGATTCTCCTGCCTCATCCTCCCAGAGTACTGGGATTACAGGTGTGAGCCACCTCATCTAGCAGGGCTGGTGTTTTAGAATTCTGTCTGCTCTACAGACAGGGGCCTGGGGTCCAGCGAGAGCCCTGGCGGAACCGGGATGCGGAGGGGCAGGAGAGCCCAGGCTTGGGACTCCCTGGCCCTGAGTTGCTCTGGCTCCACGCCGGCCGGGTTCCCTCCCTGCAATCCCTGCCTGGCTAAGACTGCACCTCCCCAGCCTGTGGACGGGGTGGCACAGGGCATCCCCACACCAGAGCACCTCACCAGTGCTGTGTGATCCTACGGGAAGTCATCCTGGGGCCCAAGGTCATGAGGCCTGGGTGGGACACAGTGCTCTAGGACCTGCTTGCCCTCAGGAGGACCATGGGCCTCTGTAGGTACGTGGGGCAGGGCAGGTGGCATCCCCTCCCCACCACGTCTTTTTGAGACAGGGTCTCGCTATGCAGTTCAAGCTGACCTTGGGCTCATTTTGTAGCCCAGGCTGATCTCAACCTTGCAATGATCCTCCTGCCTCAGCCTCCCGAGTGCCGGGATTACAGGTGTGAGCCACCGCGTCCGGCTACATCCTCTTCTCTTTAATCCATGTCATGGGCAGAGATGATGCTGGCAGCAGTCAGCTGCCCTCCTTGCAGCCTCTGGTCCCAACAACCACCTCTCTGGCCCACCCAGAGCCAGACACTCAGGTCAAAGCTGGAGGAGATGGTGCCGGTGGAGCCCTGGTGGCTCGGACCACTGGCCACTGCGGGTAGAGCTGGGTCCCCCAAAGCTGAAGTCCTACCCTGCTGCCTGTGAATGTGACCTGGCCTGGGGTCTTTGCAATGGCACCAGACTGAGATGATGTCACACTGGAGGAGGGTAGCCATAATTTCATGACTGATGTCCTTATAAGAGAGCTGCACAAGCCAGGTGTGGTGGTACACACCTGTGATCCCACACTCAGGAAGCTGAGGCAGGAGGATCCTATTGAGTCTGAGGCCAGCCTGAACTAAATAGCAAGACACTTTGTTTTGTCAAAAAAAACAAAAACAAAAACACGAGGGAAAAAAAAGAGGCCATATAGCTGCAGAGACCTGAGGGAAGGCAGGTCACAAGCTGAGGGCTGTCACAGCATGCTGGCAGCCTCCAGGAGCTCAGAGGACAGGAGGATCCCTGCCTGATCCACCTCCATCTCAGATAGGAAAAACCAGTCCTGTCATAGGCCAGCAGCCTGTGGTCACCTGCCTGGAACAGCTGGGACACACGTGCATCGCCTGTCCCCAAGCAGACCTTCATGCCTGCAGGTGTGGGCTCTGACCCTGGGACACCTGGGTCCACCCCAGACTCAGCGCCACAGGGACCTCTCATGCCTCTGCTGCCCCAACCACAAAAACCCCAACTCTGGGTGCCCTGGAAGGACGTGGCCATCTCAGCCAGGAGCATCATGATCTGGAGCTAAGCCCAAGAAGCCCGCACTTCCTGCCCTGGGTGTCCGTGCCAGTCTGGGAGGTGGCCAGGTGGTCCTGCGGTGTGGATGCAGAGCCGGAGGCCACGTGGGCAGGTGGGCAGTGGGACCGGACTCCGGGACGAACTCCTGTCTGGCCTGGGGAGCCCTTGCAAGGGGCCAGTCTCAGCAGAGCCCAGGAAGGCTGCAGGCTCACGGCACCCCTGCAGGGCCACAGGCTGCTGACGGAGGGCTGGCTGACCCCAGGGACCGCTGTGGTCCCTGCCCCGTGGCTGGGCTCTTCCTGCCTCCTTCCCCACACAGGCCTGGCTCCGTGGCTGGCCCATCCCTGTCTCTGGCCTCTCCAGAGTCCCCCAGGCCACCGCTGGCCACCGTATTTCATGCTGCAGCCATGGATACAGCACCCCGCGGCTTCCCTGGCCGGGCCTCCGGGGTGCTCCTGGAACCCGCCTTCGGGGCCAGCTCGGCTGCTGCCTGCTCCATTTCCGAGCCTGGTGCCCCCCCCCTCTCTGCTCCTTCCAATTCCTCCTCCTCCTCCCCCTGGGGCCCCCAGGGCCTCTGTACTTAAACTCTGCCGGTGCCCGGTCCTGGTCTCCCTAACCCTAACCCTGACCCAGGGCTGGCCAGCTGGGGGTGTCCTCAGCGCCAGCCACAGACCATCAGCCCTAACAGAAGTTCTCTGTGCTTCAACGGGCACAAGAAAGGAGCTTTGTGGGCACCGTGGTGCATGGCTGTACTCAGCTACTTGGGAGGCTGAGGCAGGAGGATCATGGTGAGTTTAAGGTCAGGCTGGGCAACAGGTCAGGCTGGTCTGAACTGTACTGTGAGAGTCCATCTCACAAAACTAAATAAAACATAAAACAAAACAAAGCATCAAGCCAAAAGGACTGCGGGTGTGGCCCAGCAGTTCGATCCCCAGCACTGTGAAAAACAGTAACTTGGAGCGGCCACCCTTTCCGCGCGAGACGCTGGCCTCCCAGGACTCGGGTGGTTCCCACCCAGGCTACCGTGCCTCCGCGCTGCCGACCTGTTGTCAGGAACGAGGAACCGCTGCGGGGGTGTGCGTGCGCGTGTGTGTCCGCGTGTCTGTGTGTGCGCACAGGCACGCATGCGTGTGTGGTGAGGAGAGAGCGCTCCTGGGCCGGAAGCTGGTCCCTGGACTCCGAGCACCGGGCTGGGAGGGGTTTTCATAGAGCACGAGTAGCCTAGGAGGGGCCGGGGAGTCCGACAATTCAGAGACTCACACAACCTGCAATCTCCTTTCCCATCTGGGGCCTAGAGGCACCCAGGACGAGATTCCCACGGGTCCTCGGCCCAAAACTGAGCATGTGAGTATGCAAGGAATGCACTGGGTGTGGTGTCGCATGCCTGAAAGAAATCCCAGCGCTCTGGAGGCTGAGGCAGGAGGGTCCCTGGGAGGTGAACATCAGCATGGGCTACATAGCCAGACTCTGACTCAAACAAAACAACCAAAACAACCAACCGACCGAACAAACAAAGCATCAGGAGGAAATCCCCGAGAACGTCAGCCCAGAGACCATCGGAAGGAGACTAGAAATGACTCTGCGTGTGACGTGCGGACACTGAGTTGGAGTTCCAGGTCGGCGCATCCACCGGGCTGGCAAAGGAGGAGCAAGGAGGCAGGCAGGAGAGGCCAGGGGATCGCGACTGCAAGCTGGGCCCTGCCCGCGCGAGCCCCCAGGACCCCTGCGCTTGCCTGTCGTCTGAGACAGGGGCTCCCGTGCAGCCGCGTGGCCTCAGAGTCCTGGGGATGCTCCAGGATCGCACCCAGGGCTCGCGCGCGCCCACAGCGCCCCCTGCTGGCCGGAGTCGGCAGCGCGGCTCACGGAGGGGCGCCCAAGCGTGTCCGCCCCCCCATTCCCCCCCGCCCCGTCTCTGCACCGAAGTCCTCCCTCCCACACACGCACACGCACGTGTCCAGGCACCTCGCCTCGCTCCCCACATTGTCCCTTCTGTGCCTGCTGGGGTGGGGGCCGAGCGGGGCCACTCAGTGATGATATATCTCTCGGGGCTGTGCCGGGAAGCTTCCCAGCCTCGGAGGGTGAGGGGGACTCGAACCCTGCATCCTGTGACCAACGGTGTCAGCATCAGCATCAGCGTCTGTGCCCCTTGGCAGCCAGCACCATCCACACCAAGAAATGTTTGTTGAATGAATAAACAAATGATGAATGGGGAAGCAGATGGAGAAAGGAAACATTTCCTGCCCCACACTGCCCTATCGGTCGGAGTCAGGTCCAGCCTGCTGGCCCTGCCCCACCGCTGTCTGGGTCTCCAGGGTCACCTGGTCCTCGCCTGGCCTGGCGCCCCTGCTGCCCAGCAAACTTCCCTTTAGAATCACCTTGGCCAGTGCATGGGCATGGCAGGCCTCCCAGGGGTCCAGCCTCCCATCAGACCGGCTGTATCCCTCAGGGTTCAGTAAGGACTCTCAGAGCACTCATGTCACCGACAGAGGCCCAGGGAGTGTGAGAAACGCAGAGAGGACAGGAAGAGAAGCAGGTAGCAAGCCAGCGGCTGCCCTTGAGGTGGTGGGCGGGCGCCCCCTCTTCAGGTGTCCTGGCCCCAGCAGCCCTGCCCGCCACCCTGTGGCTCTCCTGACTATGCGTCCACCTCTCCTGCCCCCTGCATGTCCATCACATCGGATGGCCCAGCAAACTGAGGCCAACTGGCAGGGACAGTCTGCAGGCCCCTGCCCTGGACTCTGTCACCTGCTGCTCCCGTGGTCACTCCCGTGGTCACCCCCGGCACACCCTGGGGTCCTCGCTAGGAGATGAGTCACCTGGCGGCCAGGCTGGTGCTGGGGCAGCCATGATTCTCAGAGCCAGGGCAGGGCGGCTGGAGCCAGGGTTGGGAGGGTCACGCTGCCCTGCCAGTGATGGTGCCCACCCCATGGCAGGGGCGGAGGATGGGTGGGGCAGAGGAGCATCAGGGGAGGCCGGGGGGCCAGGCTGTGGGCAGGAGCCAGTGTGGGCAGCAGGGGCCCAGCCATGCACAGCTGAGCTACAGCTTGGAGGGGCCCGGCCACCTACAGTGCCACCAGGGGTAGTGGGGACCAGGGCTTCCCCTGGGAACTCTGGGTACTTGGGAAAATGTCACCCCAAACTCAGGCCTCCCATGCCTGCTTCTGGCTATTGCCTGGCAGCCAAATGGAAGGCCCCCCGCTGGAGACCCGCGCCCATCCTCAGCCGCTCTGCTCTGCGCTGCCAGCCTTAATGCGAGGGTGGGGTGGGGTCCCCAAGTCACATGGAAGAGAGGCAGAGCTACCCGTGGAGTCCCATGCACCCCTCTCTGTCTCCGTGGGTCCCCTCACCGTGGCAGGCTCCCTGCGGACCCCACGCCTGGACACAGGCCTGTGGTGCTTTACCAGAACTCGTTTTATGAATGAAGAACAAAGACGCGCCTGCGGGGCCCATGCTGGGGAGGAGGTGCCAGATGGCTGCTTCTGGGCTTTGTTGTTGCCACAGACTCTGAACATCAAAAGCACAAACCTGAAGTTGCGGCACTGTGAGGGGCAGGAAACCTGGTTCTCACTCTGCTACGGCTGAGCCCGGCTCTGTGGGGACAAGGCCTCGGTCCACAGAGGCCACCGAATCTGCCCGGCCCCAAGGCCGAGAGGCTGGCTGTGCCTCAGCCTCTCTCTTGCAGCCTCCGGGGATCTAGCGTGCTCTGGAAGGGACACTGAGGGAGGGCTGGCAACGGGCAGGACTGCAGCTGCAGCCTCCTGAGCCTGTGACCTTGGCTTTGGTCTGAGTGCGACTGCTCCGGCACCAGGCAGCCCCCGGGTGCAGGAGTTGAGAGGCACCTGTGACCAAAGGGCAGCGGGGCCAGACACCGGGGCGGGGGCTCTGGGCACGGGTGACTCAGCAGAATGCGTCCAGGAGGCTGCAGGCAGGGTGGGGTGGGATGGCAGGATGGGAGCTGTCCCTGCTGTGCCCTGTGCTGGGCACAGCTGCAAGCTCCTGATAAATATTTTATCGCTGCTCAGAAGCAGTCCCTGGGCAGGTGCCGTTTGTTTCCTCTGGCGGAGGAAAATTCAGGGCAGCAGCCGAGCCCACAGTGCACCCTTTACTGCCCTCAAGAAGGAGGTGCCCAGGAGCAATGTGTCCCACTGTGACTGCAGGTCACCAGCTCAGCACCCCCACCCCAAGCCCCTGTTCACCCAGTACTGGGTGCTGCATTCAGCTGTGCCCACAAAAGGTCCCCTCTTCTCTCCACCCCTCTGCCTGCTTTGCTGGCGCCTGTCTCTGTCTTGCCTCCTCCAGGAAGCCTTCCGGGCCTTCCCTATCCCGCTGTGTGATGTCGAGTCACCCTCCTGGAGGCTGGCTCTGCAATGGAGCTAATGATCCCAACTTGTGGGGGTCAAGATGAGGTGGTGTCCGTGAAACCTCTCTTGGTCTCACACCTGCATCGAGTCTCACTCTAGTTGGGGGACACCAGCATCAGAGCCACATGGGGCAGACCCCGGCTCCTGCTTGAGGGAACCCACACTTTCATTAGGGACATGGCACCCACACATGACAACAGCAGCAGTGACAATATCTGCTGCCACTTGGTGACAGTTTCAAGCCTGCCCAGGGAGTGTGTCACATCTGTCCCTGACTCTTCAGGGACCCTGGGGCTGGCAGTATGTGACCACCGGACAGCACAGCAGGACCTCTCACACCATCGTCCACCCAGAGGCCCCAGAGACAGGACATCAGCATGCAGGATGGGGTACTGAGTGGCGGACAGTGTCACATCAGGGTGAAGCAGGTAGGAGCTCTGGCACTGTCTGGGCAATACGCAGTGGTGACACTGTGCAGAAATGGTTCAGTGTCAGGCTGCCGGGGCCAGGGGAGGAGGAGATGGCCCTGCTGGGTGCTGCCTCCCCACTGCCGAGCAGGCCAAAGCCAAGCTTTGGGCCACCTCCCTGTCTTCTTGTTCACACTGAGTCTTGGTAGCAGGCACGTTGCTACCACTTACAGAAGTCCTGGATCAACGATCCTCAGGGTTCCCAAGTAGTGAGCTCCCTGGTACTGTGCAGAATCAAACAGTGGCCACAGGTCTATCCAGCAAGAAGTGGGCGGGATGTAGTGTTACATGTGTGTTGGTGCACATGTGTTAAGAGGCGGGTGCCAGTTGGGGGCTTTTATGGAGTAACTGGACCAAGAGGCCTCTAACTTCATCAGGAGGGTTAAATATTAAAGGGTGAGTTTCAAAGGAGCAGGTTGGTACCTCTGGCGGAGGAAAATTCAGGGCAGCAGAACATGTATGCTGTGGCACTGGTATTGCTGACTGTTTTGAGACTTGGGAGCAAAAAACAGCACAGAAAGATTTGAAAATCTTACAATTTGTCCAGAAAAGGAACGCATTTAGAGTTGGATTTAGCTCAGCAGCACAGTACCTGCCTGGCAAGTGTGAAGTCCTGAGTTCGATTCCTGATACTAAAAACAAAACAAAACAAAAAGTTGGGGCCAGAGAGAGTATGATTGCTGAAGAGATGGGCTCTGTTAAAAAGAAGCCAAGTACTTTGCATTGGAACAGCAGGAAAGACATTTTGAGGGCATCTCAGGAATTGGCCAACCCCAGTAGGCACCTGTCTCAAGGCTGTGAAAGTGTAAACTCCTTTAAAGGTTCTCCTTTGGGGAGAGAGCACTGGGGCACCCAGGTGAACAGGGCTCAGCCATCCAGACCCTCAGAGTTGGCTGCAGCCATGGCCCAAGGGGGCCTGGCTACTGCTATTATTGAAGGTAGACCTTGGTGCTGTCTACATAATGCAGATTCTGCAGGCACACAGAATGCAAGAGTTGTGGGGTCACAGAGGATTCCACCCAGATTTCAGAAGGCCTGAAAGATTAAGCCCCTGAGAGGGCAGTGCACAGAGCTGTGAGAGAGACGCTGGAAGTACAGTGCTGACCCCAGGAAGCTGGAGAAGCCGGGAACGTGGAACATCTGCTGAGGAAAGCCATAGGCATGAGCAGAGCCAGTCCGAGAGAGAGTCCATGTGGGCTGAAACCAGCAGGGTCACAGGGGTGGGAACAGCCGAGCCCTCTGGAGCTGCTATCATACCTCCTTGTGCCCCAGACACCAGACAAGGAATTGTAGGAGTGGACCTTTGCCCTTCGGAGTTCTAGACTTGCTTTGGCCTTTCTATGCCCTCACTCCTCCTGTTTGGAAGGGAAATGTTTACTCTGTCCCATTCAATCTTGGGATTATGTAGCTTTTTATTTTTTCTTTTTTAATTTCACAGAGGATCACAGCTAAGAGTTTGCCTTAGGAGACTTTGGACTTGGACTTTGAGCACTGCTGGTACTGCTGAGACTTGGGGACTCTTGAAGATAGACTAAAGGTATTTGGCAAAATGAGATGGACATGAACCCTTGAGGGCCAGAGTAAAATGTCATAGTTTAGATTTGAATGTTCCCCAAAGCTCATGTGCTAGAGCTTTGATTGCCAGGTGATGGATTCTTTTTGGGAAGTGACTGGCTCATGAGGACCCCACCTTCCCCAAGTGAGTTAACCCATGGGTGGGGTCATAATTTTACAGCATGATTTGGAGGTGATGGAAACAGGAGGTGAATTGAAGGGAGCAGATTGTGGGGGGTAATCTTGGGGACCAAACCTGGTCCCTAGCCTCTTCCTTTCTGGCTCTTTCCCTCTCTCTCTCCTCTCTGGCTACCATAACATGAGTGGCTGTCCTCTGCCATGCTCCAGGTCTGGAAACAATGGAGCCAGCTGGCCATGGACTGAGACCTCTGTAACCACGAGCCAAGATAAAGTTTTTCTCTTTCAAGTTCTTAAGTGTCAGGTACTTTGTTATAGTGCTGGAAAGCTGACTAACACAGATGGATTTCAGTCCCTTTAAATCAGAACCCCAAAGTCTACCCAGCTGTGTGACTTTGGACAAGACACTGACATCACAAGGGTGTAAATGGTGGGACCACTCAGGTCCTCTGGCACTCAATAAGTGCTGCCCTTGCGGGCTGGCCAGGCTCTCTTTGTGATGCCAGGCTAGGTGCACTGGTTGTGCTGAAGACATTGCTTTTGTGAACTAGAGATGGCCTCCAACATGCCCAGCAAGCACAGGCCTTGGGAGCTTCTGGATAACAAGGGCAGGGGTGAAACACTTGCCTCACATGGTCAGGACTCAGGGCTCCATCCCAGTACTGAGAGCAAAAAGAACCTTCTGGAAAACGAAGGCCCCTGGGGTGGCCCTGATGGTGCATATCCCTGGTGACGTGTTCTTACCCTTGTGCACGTCCCATGGTAGGTGGGGAGGGTGTTGGCTGTGCACCTCATACCAGATACCCAGGCCTGTGCCCATCTGCCCCACACTCATCTGTGGGCAGATGCAGGCCTGGCTCTCATCTGCCCCTCTGCTCACTGGCCATGGCCAGCGCCACCTCCTGGCTGCCGGTATGCAGATAGGGGATGGCACAGGCGCAAACCCTGCCTTTGCCCTCACGCCGGGGCATGGTGTACTCGCTCGTCACCTGTGTCCCCTGGTTACCTGGACGCTGTCCATGGTCATGCTGTGGCTCAAGCCAGGACAGCCTGAGGCTCGGCCCTCAGAAAGACCCATGCCCTGCACAAGAGGCACAGTGACTGGGGGACCCTGCTCAGCCCACCAAGAGCCAAGGCCTGGGTGCAGAACCAGCACCAGGCTGTTCCCCAAGCGTTGGGGATTCCAAAGGCACCAAGAAGCACGCTCCCCCAGAGTCTTCAAGGCCCTCTCCCAGCCAGGGGCAGTGGTGCATGCCTGTAGTCCCAGCTACTTGAGAGGCTGAGGCAGGAGGGCAGCTTGAGCCCAGGAATTCAAGCCCAGCCTGGGCAACACCATGAGACCTTGTCTCTAAATAAATAAATTTCCCCTCCCTTTAGGTACTTTCCCTATCAAGATGCATTTTTAAGGTATGAAAGAAGGATGTGGTTAAAAGAAAGAAAAAGCCAGGCATGGTGCTACATGCCTTTAACCTCAGCACTCTGGGAAGCTGAGGCAGGAGGGCTTCAAGTTTGAGTCTATTTTGGGCAACCTAGTAAGACCCTGTCTCAAAATAAAGAAATGTTTAAAAGGTTGGGGATACAGCTTAGTGAGAAGGCTCTGGCTTCAGTCCTCAGTGCTGGAAAAAAACAAAAACAAAACGCCAAAACACTGTATTGTCACCAGGAAGCCACCTGGTAACAAGCCACCAAATCCTGTCTTCATAATGGCCCAAGCTTCTGATTCACACTTCCCATCCCTAACTTGGGAGATGGCCCGTCCTGCCACCCTAGGGCCTTGCAGCAGGACGCCTGGGTTCTGCTGGGTGATCCCTGTCCAGCTTGCATCCATGCGGCATCTGCAGCCAGCTCCCCAGAGACTCTTGGCCACCTGCCCGGCCACAGATGGCTGTGTCCTGGAGGAAGTGCACGTGTGACCATCCCGACCCATAGGTCAAGGTCCCCAGAGAAGCCATCCTTGGTGTCCAGCCACACTTAAAACATGGGGCACCTGGGGAGCTCCTCCCCTCTCCCCCAACTGTGCCGGGGGTTGTCCAGGAGACACTGGAGGCCTCCGTCCAGCTTGCCTCGAGCAAGGGAGCTGGCACCTCACCAGACCACCCGCTCTGCGTCCCCAGGCAGTTCCGCTCAGGCAGCACCGGCCTTTCAAGCCATCCATTAGGAACAGAAAGCCATTAGCCAGGCAGCCAGCGTGTGTGTACGCTTTTCTTGCTGATAAGGAATCAGGCCCATGCAAGCTTCCCCATCACGGCTGCCCCGCTCACAGTGCCAGCACCCACAGCAGGCATCCGACATCCTTGGACCCCCCTTTACCCCAGATGAGGACACTGGGGGCCAGAGATGTGGAGTGACTAGCCCAGGACCTCATGGTCAGCATTGGTGACCCAGGATGCTGACGGAGCTGGCCTGGCTCTCACTACCCCACCCCACCACTAACACAAAGGGTGGGGACCCTTCCTGGGACTGCCATGGAGAGGGGCGGTAGATGTCCCTGTCCCTCTCATTGTCATCAGTGCCACCAGCCAGAGGCGCCCACATCTGACCGTGTATCTGAGCACGGGGAAGGACTTGCACAGTATGGGTTCCTGGTGACGCCACCAGGACAGGGGCCCAGAAGGCTGCATTTTGTTAGCACCATCATTAAGGGGTGTACTGTACTCAGGAACTGGGGACCTCACCTAGCGAGCCCCCATGAAGGGCTCTTTGGGCTGGACCTGGCTCTTTGGAGAGGTACCTGCCCCTCCTCTCCAGCCCCTGGGATAGGTCTTGAGCCTTTGTGACCCAGGAGTCAGGCAGAGCTATTCTGTCACAAGCATCCATGGTGACCTCCATGGAGATGTCATGCACACAGCCCTCACGACTTCCATGAACGTCACTCCTCCCCAGGCCCAGGCCGGGAAGTGAGACCTCTGCAGCCGGCGACCCGCCCCCCCCCCCCCCCCCCCCCCCCCCCCC